>CM052455.1:9285358-9332550 GCA_028533085.1 Varecia variegata
ACATACTTACCCTGTGAGAGTGTTTCATACATACGGAAGGTACTAATTTCACACTCACTTTTTATATCTTGTGGAGGTATAAAATGCCTCCTTAAATGTAACCTTATCCGAGTTAACTTAATTTTTACTTATAAAGCCGTTAACACTTGTCAGAAAATCTGAGTGAAGAAAAGTGTTACACTATACTCAGCATTTCCTGTTACATGAAGTAATCTACTATTTTTGCCAAACCCTTTGAATTCCTTGAAAGTATATATCCTTACCTAAAATACCTTTTGCCCTGAGTTCTTGGCATCACTGAGAAGTTAAAAAGCACTTCATATTTTGTGTAATCTAAGAGAGGAGGAAAAGATGCCAAACTAGAGTTTATTAAACTAGAGTTTATTAAAGATAATAAGTGGTGTTTTTGAGGGATTTATTCTCTTACCTTGGAAACCTGTTTCTACTTTAGCATATCATTTCCCTTTTTCTGCTTCTTTAATAGGCGGGATTAAAATCTAAAATTTTTTAATAGTGTAGCCCATACACAGTGTCCTGTTTATAGGTTGCTGTCACTTAATGAGAAGACAGTCAGGTAGGGCAAAACCATGAATTTTTTAAATGGAATTAGAATGCCATAATTGAGATTTGAATGATCAAAGTCAGTTTATCAAATTGATCGGTTGCCTCTGGGAAGAGAGAAGGAAAGGGAATGGGGAAGGAACAAAGGGAACATCACACCTAGAAAGTATTAATTTTTATATAAATACTGAGCAAAATGGGAATACTTGTTAATTTTCAGATGTAGTTACATGGGTGGGTGTTTGCTGCGTTGTTCCCATACCTTTCAGTGCTTTTTAAAAACTTTCTAAAGTATAGAAAAGGAAGTATGTAAATAAGTGATTGCAGTCTATTGTATGCAGTACAGTAGATTCATGGGCAGTGCGATCTCAGAGAAGGGAGCTCATTCTGCAGAGCCTTTCTGGAGAGGCTCAGCTGAGAGGACCTGTCTGAGCTGGGCTTGCTGATCATTGCAGAGCCTTTCGGGAGAGGCTCAGCCGAGAGGACCTGTCTGAGCTGGGCTTGCTGATCATCAGCAAGAATGCTTTTTGCT
This sequence comes from Varecia variegata, assembly GCA_028533085.1. Lineage (NCBI taxonomy): Eukaryota > Metazoa > Chordata > Mammalia > Primates > Lemuridae > Varecia > Varecia variegata. The sequence continues at coordinate 9,286,452 of CM052455.1, forward strand.
TTCCTGTCATGCAGTGAATGTTCCGAGCATGCTGACTTGTTTTGGTTGTGTGCACTTTTTCTGGAAGCTGGTACCCTTTCTAGAAAACTAATACAGAAATTACTGAAAATCTAGGCCTTGGAGAAGGTATTTTAAAATCTCAAGTGTGTGATTAGCGTATACTAGCAGCAGAGAAAGGTGTTGCTGTTCATTTAAGTAATTGGCTTGTAAATGAAACGTGTGTAGAGATATGCCAAAATACGTCATTATCCCTAAACCATCGTTACAAAGGCTTTTTTCCCCCTATTTATTTATTTATTTATTTATTACTGCAGTGAACATATGCTTGCTTGTGACTTGGTGTTTTAGTTTATAACATTACTTACATGCCCAAATGCTTGTCAACGGTAGAATGGGTAAATCAATTTAACGTTTTCACAGTGGAATGGCCTATAATAAATGCAAACAACAAAACATAATTACTTGTGACCCTATGGATGAACCTTACAAAAACAAAGTTGAAAGAACCCAGACATAAAAAAGAGCATATACCACATAATCCCTTTATATAAAGTTTAGAAACAGGCAAAGCAAATCTGTAGTGTTACAGTCAGAATGGTTGTAACCCTTGGGGGAGGTGTCTGGAAAGGGGTACAGAGGAGGATTCAGGGATGCAGATAATGTCTTGATCTGAGTGTTGATTCTATGGATATGTTTGATTTATGAAAATTGATCAAATTGTATAGTTTATGATTTGTGTACATTTCTATATGTATGTTATAATTCTCCCAAAAGTTACTTACGTAATACTTAAATATTTCAAGTAGTATCTATCTTGATTTAGAAGGGGAATAGGGCAACGTCCCAAAGTACTTGTCCTTTGGGTTTAAGATGTTTTTACTTCCATTTTGACTCAGAGGACATTTTGACTTCATATTAATGGATTTACATTTTAATCATAATTATGTAAATAGTGACAAATTTTCATTGAGAAAATATTTTTATCTCAAACTCCATTTTATAAGCCCATTTAATTCTTAAGTCAGTATTTTTATAATATTAACAGTTTTTAATTGTCATAAATTTTCTGTAATTATTTAATTTATTATTTTTGTCCATATTAAAATAATTGTCCATATTTGATTTGTTGGTTACTTTGGGGGCCCATATTAGATTTTACCAATTATGGCTTCCACCTTTGTGAATTTTCTTCTGTGACCATTTGTTTCCACTAAGTTTAATTTTTCTAATTTGAATTTTATCAAGATTTTCTTCTTACAGCAATTTTAAGAACACATATTACGGTGTTCAATTTTTGCTTTTTTTTTTTGAGACAAGGTCTCACTCTGTCACCCAGGCTAGAGTGCAGTGGTGTCATCATAGCTCACTGCAACCTCCAATTCCTGGGCTTGAGCAATCCTCCCACCTCAGCCTCCCGAGTAGCTAGGGTTACAGGCATGCACTACCACGCTTGGCCTAATTTTTGCCTTTAATAGTTTTATTTGGGGTTGATTATTTCTATCTACTTTAACTTTTCCTGCTTAGTTTTTCTAGTGATTCTCAGATCACAAAAATGTGATCATCAGTTACAGTTTCTCATCCATATTAATTTTTATCATTTTTAGCTATCAGTTTGATACTGTGCTATTCATTATAGATAAGATAAAAACTTATAAAAGTTTATTAGTGGCCAGGCGCGATGGCTCATGCCTGTAATCCTAGCACTCCAGGGGGCCGAGGTGGGAGGATCACTTCAGGCCAGGGGCTTGAGACCAGCCTGAGCATGAGTGAGACTCAGTCTCTACAAAAATAGAAAAAATTAGCCAGGTGTGGTGGTGCACGCCACTTGGGAGACTGAGGCAGGAGGATCGCTTGAGCCCAGGAGTTTGAGGCTGCTGTGAGCTATGATGACACCACTGCCCTGTAGCTGGGGTGAAAGAGTAAGAATCTGTCTCAAAAAAAAAAAAGTTCATTAGTAATTTCTTGGAGCAGAGTACTTTGGTGGGGCAAAAGCCTGTGGTCAGAGTGCACGCCAGGGCAAATGTCCCATTTATTAGGCTTCCTGGTGAGCATGTCTTCACTTTTTCTCGACTTGTAGGCAGCATTACAGAAACAACAGGAAGTGGTAGTGGCTGGGGCGTCTCTGCCTGCGTCATCAAAAGTGAATGCAACTGCACCGAGTGACATGATGTCAGTTAACGGACAGGCCAAAACCCACACTGACCACTCTGAAAAGGAGCTTGAACCAGAAGCTGCAGAAGCAGCCCTGGAGAACGGACCAAAAGGTATGGTTTGGTGTCCCAGTTCAGACTCCATTGAAAGCACATTCACAAGGTCAGGTTAGCTAGCTTTTGAGAGAGATTGCGTATTGACGAGAGTCGGAATCTGATGCTTCTGGAGACCCTTAGAATAGCGTGGAAGAGCAAGTCAGATGTCTTTTGGACGCTTTTACGACAGAAGATGTCATTTGTCCTATTACGTACGTTGGTTATCTATTGCTATGTAACAAATTACACCCAAATACAGCAGCTTAAACTAACAGTAAACATTTGTTATGTCACACAGCTTTTGTGGGTCAGGATTTCAGGAGTGGTTTAGCTGGGTGGTTCTGGCGTAAGGTCTCTCAGGAGGTCGCAGTCAAAATGTTGGCTGGGGCTGTAGTCACGTGAGGGCTTGACGGGGACTAGAACATCTGCTTCCAAAATGGTTCCCTCGCGTGGCTGGCAAGTTCATGCTGGCCCTTGGCAGGAGGCCTCAGTTCCTCGCCCCATGAAACCTCTCCATAGGGTTACTTGAGTGTCCTGAACGCACAGTGGCTGGCTTCCCTGCGAGCACATGATCCAAAAGAGAATAAGGCAGAAGTGGCAGTGCTTTTTATGCCAAAGCCAACGCGCTGACTCTGGAAGTAATACATCAGCACTTCCGCCACATTCTGGTGGTCACACATAGCAACCCTGATACGTTGTGGGTGTTGAACCTGGAAGTGGGGGTCACTGGGGCCATCTTGGAAGCTGGCTACCATGTATTACTGTATTTTTTGAGACTAAAGCCCCGTGTTGCCTAGAAGATAGCTTTGACTTTTCAGAGCTCTACTAGCTTTCCATGGGCGGCTCGTTCATTCATTCAACAATTTGGTGAAGGTTTTCTGAGTTCCAGGGTACAGTGGTGAGGCAAAATAAACACAGAAAATGTAAATTATAGCAGTAACTATACAGTAAGTACTATGGTGGAGAGAGAGGTCCACTACAGTTTGAGAAATGTATTATGGGGGGTGTGACCTAGTCAGAGAGGTCACCAGAGGCTTACCTGAGGAAGGGGCAATCAAGCTGAGAGATCTGAGGCAGGAGTAGGAGTTAACTAAGTAAGGAGAAAGAAAAGAGCATTTCAGTGACAGTGGTCAGGGATGGTGGTGTGGATCATAAGAAATGTGATTTCAAAGATCTTCCTTATCTTTTTATTTTTATTTTTATTTTGAGGCAGAGTCTCACTTCGTCCCCCAGGCTAAAGTGCAGTGGCATCATCATAGCTCACTGCAACCTCAAACTCCTAGGCTCAAGCGATCCTCCTGCCTCAGCCTCCTGAGTCACTGGCACTGCAGTTGTGCGCCATGACACCCAGCTAATATTTGTATTTTTAGTAGAGATGGGAGAGGGGGTCTCACTCTTGCTCAGGCTGGTCTCGAACTCCTGAGCTCAAGCAACCCTCCTGCCTCAGCCTCCCAGTGTGCTAGGATTACAGGTCTGAGCCACCAAGCCTGGCCTTCCTCGTCTTTTTAGAACAAGTAACAGAAAATGGCTTCAGAAAAGACCTTGAAATCCCTTGGTTTACTGCCCCCAAGCTTTCCTATCAAGGGTTTATACCTGGATCCTGTGACCAGCTAAAAGAAAAAAATAAAGAAAAGAAAAAAAAAAGGGTTTATACCAATATTTTTAAATGAGAGAAGATCTTTTATCAAAGTCTCTGTAATTAACTCTGGAAGAGTTGGGTAGTTCAGTGCACATAGATAATGCTGAGTAACAAGACTTTACCTCTTTTTCTCAGTCCCTAGTGGTTCTAATCCTGTCCAGATTTTTCTGTTTCTTTGAGCTCGTTTAGAATAGCCCCTAGAAATGTGGGATTCTCAGAGGTCAAGACTTTTTTCTGATAGATAGACTGAAGTGAAAGCCCAGTTTTCTTTGTTGATATCCAAAAGAGTAATTTATTCTTAGGTCCAGATCTCTCTTCTTTGCCAGAATGTTTCTGTAGCTCCAGTCAGGGAGTTTCCAAAGTCACTCTTAAATCCCCTGTTTATAATTAGAGTATTGAAAAAAATCATTTCAAAGATTGAGGATCAGCCCGGCACAGTGGCTCACGCCTGTAATCCTACCTCTCCGGGAGGCCAAGGCGGGAGGATTGCTCAAGGTCAGGAGTTGGAGCCTAGCCTGAGCAAGCGCGAGACCCCATCTCTACTAAAAAAAATAAAAGAAATTAGCTGGACAACTAAAAATATATAGAAAAAATTAGCTGGTCATGGTGATTCATGCCTGTAGTCCCAGCTTCTCTGGAGGCTGAGGCAGGAGGATTGCTTGAGCCCCGGAGTTTGAGGTTGGTGTGAGCTAGGCTGATGGCACGGCACTCTAGCCTGGGCAACAGCGTGAGACTCTGTCTCCAGAAAAAATAAATAAATAAAAGATTGAGGATTGCATTTGTTACTTGAAGTAGTATGATGACCTCTGAGTACCTGTGGCATTGTTAAATGTAGTAATCTGGAGAAACTCCTGGGGAGGCTTTTATATTCCTCCAACTCCCCGATCTGAGTGAGCTAGACCATGTCGTGCTTGGTGTCTGACTGCAGCTGGACGGGTGGTCCTGTGTAAATATTGTTGCCTGCAGGGTGAATGCTCTTTCAGTCTAGCTTTTGTCATTCCTGTTGCCTTTAGAATCTCTTCCAGTAATAGCAGCTCCATCCATGTGGACGAGACCCCAGATCAAAGACTTTAAAGAGAAGATTCGGCAGGATGCAGATTCTGTGATCACAGTGGGCCGAGGAGAAGTGGTCACTGTTCGAGTACCCACCCACGAAGAAGGATCATATCTCTTTTGGGAATTTGCTACAGACAGTTATGACATTGGGTTTGGGGTGTATTTTGAATGGACAGACTCTCCAAACACTGCTGTCAGCGTGCACGTCAGTGAGTCCAGCGATGACGACGAGGAGGAGGAAGGTAGACCCATTGGTCTGTATTCAGTAGCTGCTGGGTTCTGTGTTGGCTAAGCGGTGCATGATTCAGACATACCTGAAGCCGTGTGCTTCCTGGTTAGCGCTTCCTGGTCAGGGAACAGCCTCTTCATTAGCGGGACCTTGAGCTGCAAAGGGGGAAGAGACGCCAGCCTCCTGTAGGGGATTGGGACCCGAACCTGAATTTTTCTGAATGCCAGGAAAGTCTGTTTGGCAATTGCCATTTTACCTCTTTCTCAATACCATTTTAGTTCCAGCCTTATGTGTTGAAAAGCCAGATATGCAAGATGATTTTGAAAAATTTTAAAGGAACATGTAAGAATTTCTGTTAACCCTGGAATTTACTTAAATTTTTGTTTCTGATATTAACTTTTTAGGTCATTATTCTAAGATTTTTTTTTTATGTAAATACAGAAACTCACCAGAACACTCCACCTAAAGAAATTTCCATTATTCTTCCCTTTGGAAATCTCTATTTTACTAGAGTGGAATTTTTTATTTTCTCTGAATAAGTAGACAAAATTGGGTGTTTTCAAGCTCAGTCCAAACTATCTTGACCTAGGAAGTAGGTTATAAAATGTATTGCTTGTTAAGAAGATGGTCTTCTTAATTTTGTTACCCAGAAAAGTTATAACTTGGGGCTTTTATACATACCTGCTTAGCACTTAAATTTTGTTGACTTGACTGAGAATGATACGAAGGAGGCCTGGACGGTGAGAACGGCAAAGGACCCTCTCTCAGTTCTTCAGGACTAACTCACCGTTCAGGTGACTTGGAAATAGACTGCTTGTTCTTGAAGAACGTTGTTAATGTTGTTTTGTAGGGATTATACTGGGATAAATGTAAAGAGGTATTGTTGGAAGTGCATGGAGCGAGCCTAAAAGTTCACTCAACTTTTGAGGCACGGAGTTGCTCGATCATATTCCCACACCGTGCCATTCTCTGGGCCCTCTGGGGTCACGTATAGAAACACACACCGCAGGTATGCCGTAGCACTTCTTGAAATTAAGTTTAATTTGTATGTTCAACTTAACAGTTAATGTTTAATTTAATACCAATGAGTTTTTCAGCTCCAAAGATAATTTTTATTCTGTACCGTCATCTACATGAACCGTCAGGTTGTCCCAGAACTTGCAGTTCATCTTGCAGATGACTCTCACCCCAGAAGCAGATCTGCAATCTTCATTACACTGCAGGTCCGCGTTTGAATTGGTAAATGTGGAAGCATGAGCTGCTTCGTCTTATGTGCCATTTTGTTTTTAGCCATCGTTATTCCTGAGTCCCATCAGCAAAGTAAAGCATTGCCCATAAATACTATTTACTGACCAGAAAGAAAAAATATGAAAGTGAAAAAAACCAGGAGGAAGTGAGAGAAAGGGACCTGAGCAGATGGGACAGGTGCTACCACTGTTGTCTCATGTGCCCCTCAGCAGCATCGGGACCGGGGCTAAGCCCTGCACTGGCCTTTCTGACGCATCACAGGGACTCATTAAATCAGACTGTTAGCAAATGTCTGGGAAGGAAAGTGTGTCTGTGTGTGTATGTGCAAATTACTGTACTTATACAAAGAGTTTTGTGAGTAATGTAGAAAAAAATCTCTGTTCAAAAGTCACTTCGGTGATACATTTCTCCTGGCTTGCCTGCTAGAGAGCTTCTTTCTAAAAGGAGGCTACTTCCTAGTCTGAGCCCTCAGCTGATGATAGTTTTGGGGTTACTGATGTTGAGACTAGCATTGGTGAAAATGGCTGGGGTAGCTCTAATGTGTGTCCCTCAAATGGAAAATGGCATTGGCTACCTACCCTTGCACCATTCCTAGTCATAAAGCGCTTTGCAGCTAAAACTAATCCATTAAAATCCATTAAAATCTGTGTATCAACAGGAACAACAGTGAGGGTTTATTGCTCCCAAGAATTGCTTGCTAAGAGTGAGCATAACTTTGTCCTGTTTGAAGATTTAGCTCATAGAATGCATTTTTCCATATGCCTTAGGGAGGTTACTGTGCCATGATGTCTTATCCATGATGGGCAATTTGTGGGGAGTCCTTTTGGCTTGACTGCAGATGAAAAAGAGTAGTTTTTTGTTGTTGTTGTTTGCTGGTTTGGTTTTTCTCCCTTAGGTCTTGAAAGGTAGACAGAGGAGCTTGCTTTCTCTGCAGGAGCATGGGTGGCCGTCCATCCCCCTGCTTCAATTCTCCACTTGCTTTATTCTTTCCAGCTCCCAAGTCTTTCCTTAAATTGAAAAAATGTGCATTTTCCATCTATCCCAGTAATCTTTAATTTTGTAGATTTTGAACAAAATTTGGTCTTATTAATGGACCACTCTATTTCTTAGATATCAATAATTGTGTATATTTTTAACCTATGTTATTTGCGCATGAAAGATGCTCACTTGTAAGTATTGGTATGGTAAAGCAAATCTGATCTGGACCTACTTTTATAAGAGTGTCATCTGCCTTTTTTTTTTTTGTAAACTTTTAATTTTAGAATAGTTTTAACAGAGAAGTTCCAAAGATAGGACAAAGAATACCTGTGTACCAGGCACGCAGTTTCCTCTATTGTTAACATCTTACATTGTACTATGGAACATTCATCACAACTGATGAACCCATATGGATACATTATTATTACCTGAAGGCCATATTTATTCAGATTTTCTTCATTTTTACCTAATGTTCCAGGATCTAATCCAGGATGCCACATTGTAGGTAGTCATTGTGTCTCTTTAAACGCCTCTAAACTGTGAGTTTCTCAGATTTCCCTTGTTTTAAATTGCTTTTTGTTTTGTTTTGTTTTTGTTTTTTTAGTCTTACTAAGCTTTGGTTATCACCTTGTTATAAATTGCTGATGGTGGCACTGACAGACGTCACCCAGTTAACTCATGGTGCCAGCATTCACTCTGCCATGTTATAAACCTTAAAGTTTTTTATCTTCTATGCTGAATATTCCTTTGACCTGTTTTCCTTGAGGTTTTTTGTATTTAATATGTTAAACTGAGACTTTTAAGCTGGTTCATAATTTTCTCATTCCTGTAGGTTTCTAGAGGGTTTTTTTCCCCCTAACTTCATATCATTACAGTTCAGAAAACTACTCACTGGGGCAAATCTATAATCAGAGCTTGTTTTTTTTTTGCCACTTGGATCATCTCTGAGTTAAATAGGCATAGTGAAAATAATTGAATTTTCAGGGTGTCTCTGAAACCTCTTTACTGTGTTTTTTTCATTTTACTCTTTACATTTTTAAGATATACAGAAAGTACTAGTCCTCATAAGTGACATTCTCCTCTTCCTAAAATGGAGAAGACTCTCATATTATTGAGAAGAAGGAGGATGAGAGCACCATTTTCCTTGTTCTTAGATGAATGAGATTCCTCCTTTTGGGGAGGCATTAGAAATTGAATGGGGATGAGAGGGGGAAATGGGGTCCAGAAACAGGAGCAGTGGTCAGAGCACAGAGAGGGGTGGGATGCTGGCTGTTCCCACACCAGATGGTCACCACTGGGCTCCAGGGCCCAGAACGGTGCTTGGTACATAGCAGGTGCTCGGGTATTTGAAAGAATGTGTGCTCACGTGCCCATAACTTGTAGAATGGTTCAGCAGAATTCTTAACGAGCCATTGTTCAAAGGAAGGATAGAGTTTAATTGCTTGATGCAAAAGTGCTTTTCCTGAATCATTGACTTGTCTCTGTTCTCTCTCACAGAAAACATTAGTTGTGAAGAGAAAGCCAAAAAGAACGCCAACAAGCCTCTGCTGGATGAGATTGTGCCTGTGTATCGACGGGACTGTCATGAGGAAGTGTACGCTGGCAGCCACCAGTATCCAGGGAGAGGAGTCTATCTCCTCAAGTTTGACAACTCCTACTCTTTGTGGAGGTCAAAATCAGTCTACTACAGAGTCTATTATACTAGATAAAGATGTCGTTGCAAAGTCTGGAGTCTAGGGTTGGGCAGAAGATGGCATTTAATTTGGAAATTTCTTTTGACTTTTGTGGAGCATTGGAGTCAGTGTTTACTTATTGATTTTGGTCTGATGGTTTGTAAACTCTTGTTGGGAATCAGAATTTCCTTGAAACTCTTTAGCATTAATACTTCGGGGTTAAAAAGGATTCCTCAGACTCATCCAGCCCTTGGGTGCTGACCAACAGAGTCACTAGTGGATGCCGAAGTTACATGAGCTACGTGTTAAATATTTAAAGTCTCCGAAATAAAACATCCCAACGTTGACCTTACCTGGCTGATGGTTAGTCCATTGCTGCCTCCTCCATATGTTTTGTGAGAGCCCATAGACACGGTGCCCTCTAGTTTGAAATCCTTACGTTTAATAGTCTACGTCAGGTGCAGCTGGCTTTGATTGAAGGTCATAACTTTTAAAAGTTAAAAACTCGAGACCTCACAGATTATAATAGAAAAAGAAATTGCCTCAATTTCATCTTGTTCAAGTGACCTTGATTGGTTTTGCTTTAGGTGCAGCTGTTTGTTTTAGAGGTGTATCACAGGGAATTACTTTCTGAGATAATCTTAAACTAGAATGTGCAAACCCAATTGACAGTTGAAGTATCAAGATATGTAGAACACATCAGACATCCTCCAAGAGCCTCCACAAACTTTCAGTCCTCCTCTCTTTATTTGGTATTCATATTACTAGTAGCAAAATATAATTAATTAATTTTTGTTTTGATTTGGCTTCATAGAGCATCTCAAATTGAAACTTTTCTGCGCAAAGAAGAATACAGTTAGAGGTTTTGTAAACTCAAATTGGCACCTACTGAATTAAAATATACAAAGTCATTTAAATGTAATTCAGTGTATGGGAAATAACGTTGCACTAATATGGAAATCACTGCCAGAAATGGTCCGTTTTCTTTTAATTTGTTACTACTTAAACACAAACCCTACATGATTCCAGTTTGGAATTGCTTATTAAAGAGAATTGGAAATGCACATGCCCATGCTTAAATTTTATAGCTTTAATCTGTATTATGTCTTTATTAATGGAAAGAGGTAGACCTCTGTTTTCTTTACTGAAAACAAATATGGATTAATTGCCTCAAATTTGTGTAAGTGATTGGCTAGTCTAGAGATTCTTGTTTCCAGATGGGAGGGTGGTCCAGATAGCAAATGACAAAGATGGCAATATACACTTAATGTTGTTATTATATGTTGTTACTGAAATACTTAGATTTTTAAAATTTCAAATCATAAATCGCTTCTCGTAGGAGGGTTTCCATTGATTAGCTGCAGTATATACAGTTCACTACATACGGGGTGTTTGAGTTTTTTGTGTGCTGCATTTCTTTCTGTTTTTTAATACCTGGTTTTATACATACCTAACTCTGTTCTTTTTTGGTTGTTCTGAAACTGGATTATTTTCTCTTAAGCAGTGCTTAATTTGTGTTTTTAAATTTCGTTTGAAAAGTAGTCCCAGCTCATAAGTATCCATACTGTTATATCCGGAACCTTTGTCCAGCTGTCCGTCAGCTCTCGTGTACATATGGGATAGAAACCACGGAGTTAGGCACTTCCTGGCTTTTTTTTTTTTTTAATGAGAAAAATACTGTATTTAAAATGTAAAATAAACTTTTAAAAAGCAGGCACTAATATATATTTCTTCCAGCCTTTGATTACGAATTTGTCCTTGCACATGTTAAGATGAATTATCTTCTAAAATGTCATTGTTCTCGGGAGCAGTGTGCGTCACTCCAGTAGCAGCGGTTCCTGTCAGGTGTTCACGTCAGAACATTTTTGGTTTTAAACTTTTTTATTCCCTTTGGCTGTTGATTAGTACAGTACAAGCGTGATTTCACAAAACTCTTGAAAATAATATATTTAATCAATTAAAATGTTTATCTGTAACTTGTTGATGTTTCATTAATATAGTTACTCTCTGAAGTGTTGGTACAATATTCCATCATTTGGGTAGGACAAGACGGTATGTTTTAAATTTTTTGTTTTAAAAGGCTCTAGTTGAAAATCAGCAAGAAACTCTGGCTGATTATTTAGTTTTCCTACGAATTACCCTACTGAGTTAAAAATAGATTAAAATATTTCCAGACTTGTTTTTTGTTATTTTGGGTTTTTTTTTTTTTTTTTTTTTTTAAGAGACAGAGTCTCCCTCTTACCCAGGCTGGAGTGCAGTGACGAGATCATAGCTCACTGCAGCCTCAAACTCCTGGGCTCAAGCGATCCTCCTGCCTCAGCCTCCCAAATAGCTGGGACTTAAGGCGAGTGCCACCACACCCAGCTAATTTAAAAATTTTTTTTGTAGAGACAGGGTCTCTGCCATGTTACCCATGCTGGTCTCAAACTACAGGGCTCAAGCAGTCTTCCTCCCTTGGCCCCCCAAAGTGCTGGGATTACAGGACTGAGGCACTGCACCTGGCCCAACTTTTTAATGCAAAGAAAATGACTGACTTTTCTTACTGAAAACAGCTGGGTTATAAAATGGTTTCCCTACACCACCGTGTGTGTGGTGTGTTCCGGGAAGTACGCGGAGCCAGTATATTTTACAGTCGCTCCTCGGGAGTGGCCTCTGCTCGGAGCTGGCGATGGCAGAGCAGCAGTGTGGGGTGCCCAGGCAGTGTGGATGTGGACGGTCGGGACACGGCTGCTAATAAGGACCCCCCTGAGACGCAGAGTGGCCGGGTGTTCATTTTTTTTCTCTTTTGAAATCTGGAGATGGAATGAGGTGATCATCTTGGTATTTCTGCTGTGTGGGGCACCCTGAAGAACAGTCAAGGAGAGCGGTTGATGTAAGCACGTCTTGGAAACTGCCGGTGAGTCCCGACCATCTGTCTTACGGAAGAAGAGAGCAACCAGCTCAAATGATAAACGATCGCTTATCATTCACTGGGGCTTAGAGTGCAGCAGTCTACAACCAAAACCGTCTTTGCTTCTGTCCCAGCCTTTGCTCAGTTCAGCACTTCTGTCTGCAACCTAAAAATGTGTGTGCCAGTACCTCTACTTAGGGCAGAGCAAATCCTAACTTCATTTCCATTCACTGACTTCTCAAAATACATGTGAGCTGGTGTTAGACTTTTCTTTTTTTTGAGACAGAGTCTTGCTCTGTCACCCCAGGTAGAGTGCAGTGGTGTCATTGTAGCTCACTGCAGCCTCACTCCTAGGCTCAAGAAATCTTCCCACCTCAACCTTCCGAGTAGCTGGGACTATAGGCTCTCACCGCCTCACCACTAATTTTTCTATTTTTAGTAGAGATGGGGTCTCACTCTTGCGTAGGCTGGTCTGGAACTCCTAAGCTCAAGTGATCCTTCCTCCTCGGCCTCCCAGAGTGCTAGGATTAAAGGCATGAGCCACCACGCCCGGCTGGCATTAGACTTCTATCTCACATGTATTTGCCTATGAGTCTTTGGTTTTCTTATTTAAAATTTTTTAAGACCAAAGAGATTGTTGTCCTTCAATGCCCTTTGAATGTATCACACTGTCATTTCAAGTGCTTATTTTGCTTGATTCCTTTTGTAATGAAAGGTAGAAGCTGGTCAGTTTGTGGTGTCTGTGTAGGTGTTTGGTCCTAGATGCTTTGAATTATTTTGTCAGTTTTATTCATTTTTTTCCTTTATGGCTTTTGCTTATTTCCATTTATATAAGCCTGTTTCTTCACTCTGTTCCATTTATCTGACCATTTATGTGCTAATATCACATTTTTTAAGTTACTATAATTTTATATTTTGATACAAGGTAAATCCTGTTCTTTTGGTAATTTTTCTTACCTGTTTTTGTACCTTTCTTTCATATGATTTTTTTTTTTTTTTTTTTTTTGAGACACGGCCTCACTCTGTTTCCCGGAGTAGAGTACAGTGGTGTCATCACAGCCCACTGCAAACTCCAACACCTGGGCCCAAGCAATCCTCCTGCCTCATCCTCCCAAAATGCTAGGATTAGAGGCATGAGACACTGTGCCTGGCTCTTCCATATGAATTTAATTAGTTTGTCACATTTCGTGAAAAATCTTAGTGAGATTTACATTGGAATATTGCACTGAATTTAAAGATTAATTGTGGAGATGCATGATTTTTAATGTGAGCTTAGATTGCACTTTTAAAGGATTGGTAGTTCTTTGTTCTTAAATGGTTCAGTGCAAGAGATGGAAGGTACAGCCTTTAAGTGGTCCTTCCTGCTGTTATTAATTAGCATACTGGATAATCTGGGGCAACAGAGACTCCAAAATAAAATGGCTCAAATAAGATCGTTTGCTTTCACGCACAGGCCAAAGGAAACAGGCGGTGCAGTGGCCCGATCTCATTTTGTTGCTCCACCATCCTAAGGAAGGTGGTGTTTTTGTACGCGTGGTTAGAAGCTGGCTTGCCGGGATCTCGTTCCCATTTCAACCCAGGTAGGGAATGGGGGGTGCGGGGACCCGTGCCCAGTGTTAAGGGGAAAAGCCTCACCTTTGTTCACGTTCCGTCATTCCACCAGCAAGTACTTGCTGTAGAGCCCGCCCCAGCCGCAGGGTGTCCACCCGGGGAAGTCAGCCAGGTGTCCGCCACGGCACAGAGAAGGGTGAGTGTCTGTTACGAAGAAGCAGGTTCTAGTGCACGGTTAGCAGACTGCCTTCATCAGGTGAGTTTTAAAATACATAACTTTCACTGATTTTTTTTTTTTTACCTTTATTAAAGCTATACACAGGTACTATAAAAAATTTAGACAGTATATATAGTTGAAAAGAATAAAAGTATAAGCCTACCACTAAGAGGTAACAGTTACCATCTTGGAAACTTTCCTCCTGGTCTTTTTTTCCGATTTTCAATTATGATGCCATTCAAGCGTACGGAGAAGTGTAGAGCGTAACGTGAGTACTCGTGTGCCACCAACATGGGTCACATTCGCCATTTTGCCTGTTCTGCCTCAGCTCTTGTCTAAGTGGTAAAACATTAGTGAAAGAGTTTGAGCCCTGTGTACCTTTTCCAACTACCATTCCCCTTTCTTCCACCCAAACATAATCATTTTCCTGATTTTGATTCTTATTCCATGGGGTTTTTATAAGACATTTATGTTGCTGTGAAAAGTAGATAGTACGGTTTTGCAAACTACTTTTGATTTTTATATAAAATGATTTCATTTAACAATTGTTGATTTGCAGTTTAATTCCATTATTTCAATTCTTTTAAATTTATTGAGACTTGTTTTATGTCCTAGAATGGTCTCTCTTAGTGGAGGTTCTGTGTTCATTGAATAGAATATATAGTCTGCTGTCATTGGGTGGAATGTTCTATAAATGTGAAGCAAGGCAAGTTGGTTGGTGGTGGTCTTAGGGTCTACCTGTTCTATCGATGCCAACAGAGGAGTTTTGAATTCTTTAACTAAATTATGGATTTGTCTTTTTCTCCTCTTTCTTTCTTTCTTTCTTTCTTTCTTTTCTTTTTTTTGGCAATTTTTGCTTCATTATTTTGAAGCTTCCTATTGAGTATATACGTATTTATGATTATTGTGTCTTCTTGATTAATTGACCTCATCCTTAAGTTATATTCCTTGTTCTGAAGTCTATTTCATTTGGTATTAATATGCCACTCCTGATTTCTTTTGATTAAAGTTTGTGTGATATATCTTATTCCATCTTTTTACATTTAACTTATCTATGTCTGTATTTAGAGTGGGTTTCTTGTTGGGTCCAGTTGGGTCTTTTTTTTCAAAAATCCAATCTGATGATCGTTTTCTCTTAATTGGCGCATTAATATAGTGATTATCGATATGATTGGATTTGAATATACAGTTTTGCTGTTTTCTCTCTTTGTGCCATCTGTTCTTTGGATTTTTTTTTTTTTAACAGGGTCTCACTCTGTTGCCCAGGCTGCAGTGCAGTGGCACAATAGTAGCTCACTGCAGCCTTGAACTCCTGGGCTCAAGGGATTCTCTTGCATCTGCCTCCTGAGTAGCTAGGACTACAGGTGCACACCACTATGCCCAGCTAATTTTCTATTTTTTGTAGAGACAGGGTCTTGTTCTTGCTCAGGCTGGTCTCAAACTCCTGGCCTCAAACAATCCTCCCGGCTCAGCCTCCCAGAGTGCTAGAGTTATAGATATGAGCCACTGCACCCAGTCCATTTTAACCTTTTTTTTTTTTTCTGAGACAGAGTCTTGCTCTGTTGCCTGAGTTGGAGTGCCATGGCGTCAGCCTAGCTCACAGCAACCTCAAACTTCAAACTCCTGGACTCAAGCTGTCCTCCTGACTCAGCCTCCTGTGTAGCTGGGACTACAGGCGTGTGCCACTATACCCTGCTAATTTTATTTTTAGTAGAGACAGGGTCTCACTCTTGCTGACCTCAAGTGATCTTCCTGCCTCAGCCTCCCAGAGTGCTGGGATTACAGGCATGAGCCTCTAAACCTGGCCCCATTTTAACCATTTTTAAGTGTGCAGTTTATTAGCCCTAAATACATTCATGGTGCTATGTAGCCATCACCACCTTCCATCTCTAGAACTTTTCCATCATCCCAAATTGAAATTCTGTACCCATTGAACAGCAGCATTCCTCCTCCCCCGTAACTACCATACTGCTTTCTATCTCCGTGAATTTGACTATTCTAGGTACCTCATACGAGTGGAATCATGTAATTATTCTTTTGTGTGTGGCTTATTTCACATAGCAAACTGTCTCCAAGGTTTATCTGTGTTGTAGCATGTATCAGAATTTCATTTCTTTCTAAGGCTGAAAAATATTCCATTGTCTGTATAGACTACACTTTGTTTATCCATTGGCAGGCATTGGTTTTCGCCTCTTGGCCATTGCGAATAATGCTTCTGTGAACATGGGTATGCAAATATCTCTTCGATGCTGCTTCCAGTTGTTTTGGCTGTCTCACCAGGAGCAGGGGTGCTGAGTCATATGATAGTTATATTTTTAATTTGGGAGGTAAATCCCCATACTGTTTTCCACAGTGGGCGCACCATTGTGCGTTCCCACCAGTAGTGCTCAAGGGTTCCAGTTTCTTCACATCCTCTCCAACACTTACTATTTCCATTTATGCGTACGCCATCCTAGTGGGTGTGAGGTGGTTTCTCATGTGGTTTCGATTTGTACTTCCTTAATGATTGGTGATTTAGAGCATCTTTTCATGTGCCTGTTGGCAATTTTGTATATCTTCTTTGGAGAAATGTTTATTCACATCCTTTGAACTGCATTATTTGGTGGTTGCTGAGTTGAAGTTCTTTATGTGTTCTGGGTATTGATCCCTTAACAGATCTATGATTCGCACTCACATTCCTAAGTCGGGCAGAGTGGTTGTTTTGGAGGCTGCTGCTGTTCACCCAGTCCCGTGAGCGGGTTGCTAGACATTTTCAACAGCGGTGGCAGAGGCGGCTAGCGGTGGAGAGAACGCAGGCAACGCTCTCCACGTCCACCCACTGGGCTTCAGGATCATATCGAGAACTTGCGTTAGTCAGATGAGGACAGAGATTTGTCACGTTCAGTTGGTGATTATACTTCAAAGTGTGCACTCAGCACAGCACCTTCTGAGGCTCTGTCTGCTTTTTGTTTTTAAGGTCCTTTTCTCAGAAGTTGATAGGGAGCCTGCAGGGTTGTGTAGCACATGGGGGCTCAGTCCTGGATCCGCCCCCACAGCGATGGTCAGGGACCCCTCAGAGTCAGCCTTTGCTACGTAAGGCCAGCAATGTCCCGAAGCCTCAAGTGTCCCTGGGGGCAGGTACTTGTCCCCAGAAACCTTTCTACAGCGAGCTGGCTGGGAGTGTGGTGCAGAGTGTTTCCTGGAGGAGAGTCATTGAGCTCTTTAGTGTAATGAAATCCCTTGAAGGATTAGAAATACTGCGGCAAACGCTGTCTTTATACTCTATTGATTAATATCCTATGGATACTGTTTCTTTCTTTTTTTTTTTTTTTTGAGACAGAGTCTCGCTCTGTTGCCCGGGCTAGAGTGAGTGTCGTGGCATCCTCCTAGCTCACAGCAACCTCAGACTCCTGGGCTTAAGCGATCCTCCTGCCTCAGCCTCCCGAGTAGCTGGGACTACAGGCATGCACCACCATGCCCGGCTAATTTTTTCTATATATATTTTTAGTTGGCTGGATCATTTCTTTCTATTTTTAGTAGAGACGGGGTCTCGCTCTTGCTCAGGCTGGTCTCGAACTCCTGAGCTCAAACAATCCACCCGCCTCAGCCTCCCAAGTGCTAGGATTATAGGCGTGATGGATACTGTTTCTTCCTGAGGGATTCCGTACCTCTGTGGACACTTGGGGAAATCTTTATATTTTACAACAAGGCTTTGAGTACACATACCCACGGTCCAGGTGAAGATTTTTGATTCTTGCCCCCAAAATGAGCGTACCACGAAGTCTCTGGAATAGTTTCTGGCATCACGTACTAACTGCGAGTGTCTGAATGGGCTGCCTCCCTCTTTCCTCAGTTTCCCTTTCTTCCTAGGACATCCCCCACCCACCCTGTTTCCCAGTGTCTGGAGCACACACTGCCACCAGCTGTGGGGTTGACAAGTCACTCAACTTCTTTGGGCTAGACTTGTATTTGTTTTTTGTTGGTTTTTATTATTGTTAATTGACACATAATAATTGTACATGTTTATGGGGTACAGGGTGAGAATGGTTAAATTAGGGTGATGAGCATGTCCATCACCTCAAACATGTATCATTTCCTTGTGTTGGGAACATTCAAAATCTGCTCTTCGGCTGGACACAGTGGCTCACACCTGTAATCCGAGCACTTGGGGAGGCTTAGGCGGGAGGATCACTTGAGGCCAAAAAAAATAAAAATCTGTTCTTCCAGATATTTGAAAATATACAATAAATTGTTATTAATTGTAGTCACCCCATAGTGCTCATAGAACACTAGAATTTATTCCTCCTGTCTAGCTGTAGTTCTATATCCATTAATCAACCTTTGGCTAGCTCCTCTCCCGACAGGACTTGTATGGTTTTTTTTAAAGACGGAATCTTGCTCTGCCACCCAGGCTGGAGTGCAGTGGCACAATCATAGCTCACTGCAGCCTCAAACTGGGCTCAAGCAATCCCTCTGCCTCAGCCTTCCAAGTAGCTTCAACTACAGGTGCATGCCACCACACCCAGCTAATTTTTAATTTTTTTTAGAGATGGGGTCTCACTGTGTTGCCCAGGCTGGTCTCAACTCCTGGCCTCAAGCAATCCTCCTGCCTCAGCCTCCCAAAGTACTGGGATCACAGGCATGGGCCACCATGCCCGGCCTGGACTTGTATTTCTTACCGTGAAATGGGGGGGTTGGACCAAATGAGCTGATCTCTGAGATGTTTTGTGACGGAACTTTCCTCCTGGGTCATTCTTATTTGCTGAGAGCAAACACCGTTACTTCTGATACCCCTACGACAAAGATTGTCCACCCTGACCAGAAACAGCCCGAAATTCTGGAGACAAAATTCAATCTGAAGGAAGAGTGAGTGACCAACCACCGGGACGGTCACAGCCCCCAGTGGCTGGTGGTGCAGCTCCCAGCAGCGCTCAGGGCTGTCCCAGGCAGCAGGGCTGGGGTCAGAGTCGGTCCCGCCAGGCTGAGCCCTGCAGCTGTTCCAAGGGTCTGATTCTGTCCCAATTTAACGAGTTAAAAAAAAAAGACACAACCAGCCCCGCAACCTGAGCTGCCTCCACAGCCCCGTAGCAGCCCTGGCCCCTCCATGGTCAGCGGGACAGATGTCCTTCACACTAGAATCCCTTTGTCCCCTGGCAGTCCCCCTGGTCTCAGTAAATGGCTCTTGTGTGGCAAGTGGCGGGACCCAGGCTGGGCCCATTTTGGGGTTCGATAGCAATCCCACAAGAGGACAAGCAGTCCCGCATCCTGCTCAGTGAGCGCGGGTGGTCAGTGAAAGAGGGAAAGTGGAAGGAGGAGTGGGGGGGACTGCGGCTGACACTGAGCATTTGCTTCCTGCCACCCGAGGTAAGGAGTGCTTTAAACACGCTCTCACGTTTTATCCCCATTTTACAGAAGTGAACACTGAGCCTTAAAGAGGTCAAGTCATTTACCCAGTATAGACAGCAGCTCCCTGGCAGAGCTAAGATTCTACTTTGGGGCTGCCTGGCCATAGGCCCCCACGGTAGCCAAGATCGCAGTTTCTAGGGTCCGACCTCCCGGGGTCGAACCCTGACTCTAACGCTCACTCTGTGAAAACCTGGGCAGGTGAACTGCAGTTCTGTTTCCTGGTTTGTAAGATGGTGAGAGTCACCGACCTCACCGCAAAAGCCGTTCCGAGCAGTGAAGAGTCAGTGCACGGAAGGTGCTTGGCAGAGGGCCTGGCACATGATAAACATGCCACAATGTGGTTATTATTAATCATTATCGTGAGCGGAAATGGCCTGCCGAGGTCCCGCCGGAAGGAAGCTGGGCTGCGTGGACACCTTGGCTCAGGGCCCTTCCTGCTCTGACGCGGGGTCCAGAGCTGAACCCCCCGGTGTAAGGCCCTGCTGGGTTTGCCTTCCTGCTTCTCTTGCCAGGAGAACTCTTGTGCATTCTTCTCCCTGTCTAGTCACCTGTTCAGGGAGTGGGCAAGAGTCACTAGATCTTCAGTCCTGGGCCTGCCCGTCCGAACTCCTGGCAGGACTCTGTACCCACTTTCGGGACCAGTGTTACTGATTCGTCCTATTGCCTCCGGCTCCAATATGCTCAGCATGGTATTGTTACCGAGCTAATCTTTATTCCAGATTTGAATATTTTGGCCAGGCGCAGTGGCTCACGCCTGTGGTGCCAGCACTTTGGCAGGCCGAGGCAAGAGGGTCGCTTGAAGCCAGGAGTTTGAGACCACCCTGGACAACATAGCGAGACCCCATCTCTTAAAAAAAATTTGATGTTTTGTTCATCATGGATTTTTTTGCATTAATTTTATTTTTAAAAATTGAATTACAATATGTATCTTGATTATGGACTATTTTTGGCATTCCCTTAAAAATTTTGTGCCTGAGGCAAGTGCCTCACCCTCGTCCCAGCCCCATTCCATATGGCAACTTGGGTGTCCTCACAACATGGCATCTGGCTTCCCCCAGAGCCAGTGGCCCAAGAGAGAGCAAGGAAGAAGTTGCAATGCCTTTTATGGCCTAGCCTTGGAAGACACACTCTGTCACTTCTGCAATGTCCTATGCATTACATAGGCCAGCCCTGCTCAGTGTGGAAGGCACTACACAGGGACAGGAGTGCCAGGGACAAGAATCATGGGGCCATCTTACAGGCTGGCCGCCACAGCGAGTCTCCAGCCTGGAGACACAGAGGTTGGAGGCAGCCTCCGAGGACTGGAGCCAGAAATGTAGTGAGGGAGCCCAGGGGCAGTGGGGGCATCTTGGCCAAAGGACACAGTTTCTGTTAGGAGGAATAAGTTCTGGAGATCTAATGGATAAGTCACCTTGGTTCAGTCATTGCACAGTGTGTACGCACATCAGAACATCACGTCATATGCCATAAATATATACAGTTTTATTTGTTAACCAGTGAGGCCTTACCCCTCCCCACCACGCTTCCCTCCCGAAGACGCTGAGTGGTTCCGACCCAGAGCCGGGCTGGCGGGCCCCACCCGCCTGATCACAGTTCCCTGGTCCAGGGAGAAGCATCTGACCCAATCAGCCCTCCCCTAGGAATTTTATATTTATTTATCTATCTTTCCATCTGTCTGTCTATTTATTTAGAAATAGGGTCTTTCTCTGTCCCCAAGGCTAGAGTGCAGTGGCGTCATCATAGCTCACAGCAACCTCAAACCCCTGGGCTCAAGTGATCCTCCTGCCTCAGCCTCCCGAGGAGCTGTGACTTACCAGTGCACACCACACCATACCTGGCTAATTGTTTTTATTTTAAGTTTTGTAGAGCTGGGGTCTCACTATTGCCCAGGCCTGTCTTGAACTCCTGGGCTCAAGCAATCCTCCCCCCTCAGCCTCGCAAAGTGCTAGGATTTCGGGCGTGAGCCACCTCGCCCGGCTGGACTGTTTCATTTGGGAGCGAATGAGTCCATCCCGGTGGGAGATGTGGCTGGGGGTGGTCGTTTCCCGCTCGGTGGGGAAACAGCCAGGAGACACCCGGCGTCTGCATCCAGGCTTCAGCTCCCATCGTGCGTGCGTCCCAGGGACATCTTTGCGCCGTGTTTTGGTCCATTTTCTGCTGCTATAAGAACACCACAGACTGCGTAACATAAAAAAGAAAGAAAAGAAATGCATTTCTCACAGTTCTGGAGGCTGAAGGCCCAAGCGCCCGGCACCGGCTCCTGGCAAGGCTCATTCTGCAGAAGCGCGCAGGCAAGGTGGAGGGAGGTGGCCGAACCCACCCCTTTATCAGGAGGGACCCAGTCTCGAGGACCCCTGTGACCTAATCACCCCTTAGAGGCCCATCTCCCAGTACTGTCACGACGGCAGGGACATTCAAACCGCAGCACTCGGTTCTGTCCGTTGTCTGGGTTTTAGAACCAATAAATTCCCGCTTCCTCCCGGGCCTACTTCAGCTGGGTTCTGTCACTTTCTCACCTCTTTCTGGGTGGGCGTCCGTGGAAGATGTTGCCAGGGACGTGCTTCTCAGCATGTGGCCAGTGCTGCCCGCGCCTGTCACCTAGGGCTGTGGTGGGAAGGTCAGTGCCTGGGCGCCACCTCAGACCCACTGAACCGGCCTCGCGGGCCTCGGGAAGCCGCAGTCTGAACGCTGAAGTCTGGGCAGGACCGCGCTGGGTGCCATAAAGTCACTCCCCACCGCCCTCTAGCTGTCCCGTGCCACAGCTGGACGTCATGCTGGCTCGTGCGGACGAGGACTGAGAAACCCGAAATACTGGGGACCAAGGAGGGGGACGCGGGCTCACAGCTTTGGGGAGCCGAGTGGAGTTAAACTGTGGGCATTGCCGGCGGAGGCGGGGGTCAGCATCTGAGGGAGGACGGACCAGCGGGGAAGGTGGCCGGGAGGGGACAGCCTTGTGGCTACAGCTCATTCTGAGTGGACGGACCTGGACGTCCTGTCACTCACAGCCGGCTGCTCCCCAGTTAGAAGAGGACGTTGCACCAATGGTTGCCACGGTCCTTCCAACTCTGAAACTCAGGCCAGGGCCCCGGGAGGCGGACGGTGGCCGCTCAGGGCGCTTCCTGAGGGGTGAGGCCATGCGGGAGCCCTCCCAGGCCAGGGCTGAGCTCTGCTTTCTTGGTTTGTTTGTTCGCTTCCCTCCGCCCCTGGGGACTGGAGATCCTTCTGGGAAGGAGGCTGGGTCCTTGCGGGCTGAGCCTTGTTTCCATGGCGCCCAGCCACCCCGCCAGGAAGACACCAGTTTCTCCTGGTTGACAGCAAGAGGCCTCTGATACTCCCCATTTCCTACCACACTGCCGGGCCAGACCCAGGAGGAGGTGCAGGGGCACGCCCAGCCCTTCATTGAGACCAGTCGTTTCTGGAAGGTTCTGGAAGTTTGGGACCCTAGCAACAGCAACAGCAGCAGCTCCCGGAAACTTGTTATAATAGAAATGCAAAGCACTGGACTCCACCCTTGACCTACTAAATTGAAAACTCTGGGGTGTGGCCAGCCGTCTGTGTTTTAGCACGTCCCCAGGTGTTTCTGGTGCACACCTGAGACTGAGAGCCTGCTTCGTTGTGTGACAACTGTTCCAATTTTCCTGGGACTCTCTGAGTTTTAACACTGAGCGTCTTGAGTCCTGGAAACCTTTCAGTCCCAAGCAAACTGGAATGGTGGGGCCCCCCTGCTTGCATTTCATTATGGGACGCTGTGAAACAGCACCACCCCCAAAATAATAGTGACTTCTTATTTTGCTCAAGAATTTGGGCAGGGCCGGCTCGTCTGTGGAGCATTCTGTGTTACTAGGGCAGCTCAAAGCCTGGGGTGTGGAGTCACTGGAAGGTTCCCTCACTCCCACATCTGGCTCCTGTCCCAAAATGATTCAACCAGCTCGAGACTGGCATAGCTGAGGCCTCGGGCATGTCTAGCTCTGCGGGGCACCAGCAGCAGGCGAGGGAGAACGCCAGGTGACCTCCGTCATCACAGATCCCAGGGAGATCCCAGGGAGGGAGGCAGACACCGAGCTCCGTGGGGGTGTTGACCCCACATTGTGTAGGAAATGCCCGCCCACAGGATGGGGCAGCCGCAGCACGGGAAATCCAGGGAAGGGAACCCCAGTCGGCCTGAGTCAATTCTTCTGCCTCCCTTCCCTCTTCCCACAAAGTTAACTGAGCACCTGCGGGGTGCCAGGAATGGAGCTAGGGGCTGATGTACCCCTGCAGATCCACTCATTTTTAAACAGTCTGGCCTGAGCTGCAGTCCTGGGAGCCTGGGACACTCCTGACACTGGGACAGGAACAGGCCCCGGGCACTGCTGTGGGTGGCAGAGCAGCAGGGCCAGCTCTGAACTTAGGGTTGGGTGGGAGAGTGGCAGGAAGGGGGAGGGGAGCTCTGCTGCTGCTGCTCTGGAGCATTCCTGGGTCAATGGTGACAAGGACAACAACCCTCCCTACCTGGGTGAAGGCTTTGGGGGTTTCCAAGCACCTTCCCTGACATCCACCCTGTTTGATTCCAAATTGACCTCTAGAGCAGTGCCCACAACACAGTGCAGTTTGCCCCGTGTCTGTCTCCTCTGCTTGACAGTGAGCTCCTTTGGGGGCGGGGACCACTCTGGTGTCATCGTCAAACCTCCAACATGGACATCCCGTCCCGAGCCTGCATTGTCTGCAGGAGCTGGCTCCTCTGCAGGCACCGGCAATGCAGCACGCCTCGGGGCCGTGCAGCCCCGTCCTGCAGCCTGAATTTCAGTCCCCCACCTTGGCCCGAGCCCTTGGCCAGGGAGGGCACGCCCTGTATAACCATTCACTTCTGCCCCAACCCTCCAGGCAGCCGGCGGTGTAGGAATCTTCACGCATCTTCTGGGAGCCAGGGAGTCAGACCCTGGAGCCCCTGCGGCCAGGGCCTCATCGTGCTGGCTTCAGCGCCGTCTGGTGGACAGATCTGGGTCTGCAGGGGCCGCATCCCTTTCGGTGGCCCAAAGGTAAAACCAGCCATTTACCTGGCCCCAAGTTGTGCCTTTGGACTTCTGAGTCCCAAATCCACAGTCCGGCCACGCTAGCGCCCAGCTCAGCTTGCACTGCCAGCTGCCTGCTCGACGCCGAGCCAATACACCTTTGCCTCACATCAACAGGGGCGCAAATGGAGCCTCTTTCCCTCAAATCCCAGCCCCGCACTCAAATTGGTGCACAGAAGTGGGCATTTATCGTAACAGGGACGAGTGAAACAACCAAAACATCCCCCAAGAGGGTGAGCATGCACTCCATGGGATATTATGCAATTGATAAGAGGAGCGTGCTGGATTGAAAACATCTCCAACAAGCATGTTAAAGGACAATACAGACAGCATGATTCCTTTTATTAAAAGAAACCCAAACCTGACCTAGTGGTTATACATTTGAAATGTATAGGGAGGACTGGACACACGCCAAACTAATAACGGTGACCTCTGGGGAGGAAAGGGGGTTGGGGAAGAGTGAAGGAGGCCTTTTACACACGCTTACCTTTTTTATCTCTAAGACAAAAGACAGCTCAGTCTCGGGGGGTTGGGAGGGGCATGGGCAATATACTTAACCAGAACGGTTATACCCCCATAATAAGCTATAATAAAAAAAAAAATGTTAAAAAAAAAAAAAAGAATCTGTTACTGCTAACAGAAAAAAAAAAAAAAAAAAAGACTAACAAAAAATAACCCCTGGTGCCAGTAGCTGAGTCCCTGCTGCCCTCCTAGCCAACCCCTGCACCCACCCCCCAGCCACCTCCCTGGGCCACCAGGCTCCCCCATGGTGACTCCTGTCCTCTCCCTCAACGTCCTTCTTGTCCTTCTCGCCTCTCTGCAGGCTTTTCCCCTCACATCTGGCAGCTGCAACGGCTCTGGCTGTCGCCGCAGCCCCCCCACATCACATTCCCGGCCAGGTGGGCCTTTTAAAAGCTCTGATCGCTGCTGCTCTGTTTAAGACCCTTCATGGCCCTCAGCAGTGAACGCTTGGTGGGCTGACCGGCACCCACACGATCTTCCTATTTGGGGGCAGTCCCTGTTGTGTGAGCCGTCCCGGGAGCCCAGGCCCCTCCTCCCACCCCAGAGGCTGAAGGGGACAGGGGGTGCAGAGCCCCAACGCAGGGACCTCAGCCTTCCCTCACCCCTGCAGTGCCAGCGCCCTGCACCCCCTGCCATCCAACTGAGGCCTGCAGGGGCTGCGTCCAGCGACGCTGCAACCCAGTAGTGGGGGTGACCAGTCACCTCCCCAGACTGGTCCTGGCCGGGGCTATGGCCACCAGATTCCCTTCATCCCTCTCTGATTCCCAGACTTCGGGTCAGGTCCCTGGGCTCCTCAGGACACTCCCAATAACTCCTTTTCTGCTTAGTCACCAGGATTGGTTTCGATTTCTGGCCACCTCCTATCCGGCCCAGGCCAGGCTTGTGGAGCTCAGGCCCTTTCAAGTGTCACAGGTGAGTGTGTGTGAAGGACACCTGGTCAGTGTGACAACATGTGGCCCATGTATCGAGATGGTGCTGTTGGTTGTAGCAAGAGGCCCTATCAGGACCCAGATGTTGAGAGACAGGGGCTGGGACTTGCTAAAGGCAACCACCAGACACGATTTTGCTGGGTTTTCAAGGAAGCTGGGGGCCTGAGAAGCTTGCTGAGCCCCCCTTGGGCCTTCCCTGGCCGGGCAGGGCCTCCCCCTGGACAGGGAAACCACTGTCACCGCCAGCGAGCGCGCCTCGGGCAGCTGGAGAGGAGAGGGGCCCGGCCATGCCCCCGCTCCAGGGCCTGGGCAAACATGTGCTGGCCGTGTACTGTTTGCATGTGCACGCATTGTCGTAAGCTGTCCCTCTCATGAGCAGCAAGCACCAGACCTCGTTTCACCCCGACTCTACCCCACCCTCGCGGGGCCACTTCACAGGTGCCCTTCGTACCTGCAGGGACCCTCGGGCAGCCTCCAGACCCTCCTCAGCGGCATCCCCACCTGGCCTGCCTCCCTTCCAGCCGCCCAGCGCGGAGCTTCTGCTCCTCCCGGGCCTCCTCCCTGCTCCGTAAATCCCCTGGGTCCTGCCGGGCTCGGAAAGTCCCCTCAGATCCCTTGCGTCCTGTCTGGCCAGCCCGAGCCCTCGCGGCTGGGTCCCACCGCCGCCGGGCAACAGGAACTAGTATTTCATCCTTATCCAGCGCCAGGTCCCGAATCCCCCGCCCGGCCCTCTGGGTGTCCCGCGGCTAGTCTCCGTGTCGCGCCGCTGCCCGGCTGGAGGCGACGCCCCGCGCTGCGCGGCACCCCAGCCCCCCGGGCTGCCCCGTCCCTTCCGTCTCAGTCCGGAAAGCGGCGCCTCTGCCTGGGCTCTGTAAACAAGCGCGATTTTTAATAAAAACCCGGGGCGCTGGGGATTCGCCCGCCGGATGGTGACACCCCCCCCCCACTGTGACCCGGGCGGCCCTCCGGGGCCCAGGCCGGAGCGCGGGGCGCCCCCCCCGAGGCCCAGCGGACCTGAGCGCCGCCCGGCTGCGCCGCGGGACCCCAGCCAGTCAGTCACTCAGCGCCGGGCCTTGTCGCCGCCCCCTGGTCTCGGCCGTGACGGGCGAGGCGGAGGGAAACGGCGGGCCGGGCTCTGCGACCGCGGAACAAAGGGGCGCGGGGCGGGGGGCTCGCGGGCGGGCACAGCCTGGGTGCCCGGGGCTGGGGTCTCCTCACGGCCCCCGCCGGGGGGATCCGGCGGCCGCACCCCTCCGCGAGCCCCCGGAGCGGAGCCGCGCGAGGCGGCGACAATAGCCACCATTTCCTCCTCGCGCGCCTCCCCGCCGGCTCCTGCCTCCTCAAGGCTCCGGCCGCGACGGCGCTTCTCGCGGGTTTCACGGACCACGTGTCATTGCTGGTTTCGCGGGTGTGAGCACAGATGTGCGTCCTTTTTGCGGACAAGCAAACGCGCCTGCGAGGCCCGGGCGCCCCGGCGCAGGGTCCCCGGGCCGCTGTCGCCCCCCGCCCGGCTGCAGGCCCCGGGGCTCCGCGCTCTCCGCGGCCGCGCGGCGGCCACCAGAGGGCGCCCGGCGCCGTCACGTGGTCCTCCCGCGCCCGGGCGCCGCGACCCGGCCGAGCGCGGGACCAGCCGGCGCGGGGAGGTCACCGCGGCCCCGCCGCCCGCTTCCCCTGCGCGGGGCGGCCTGGCGGGGAAGCGGGGCGCTCGTGGGCTCCCTGGGCTGGACCGAGCCCACCAGCTGGAGACCCGGGTTGGGTCGCTGTGTGATCTCGGGGCAGCTGCTGGCGCTCTCTGTGCCTCGGTTTCCCGCCGGTGAACGGAGAGCGAGCACTGCCGCTCTGTGTCAAGGGGCGCGATTCCGAAGCTCCCCCAGGCTGGCCGTGGGGCGAAGGCGGCCCCGCCACCCCCGGAGGCCCCGCGTGTGACCTTCCTTATCGCGGGCATGGCCCACGCCATACAACCGCCTTGTGGCATTTTCAAAGAAGGTGGGAACCAGGGCCCCCAACTTGCAGGTGCGCCTGCTCCCCGCGCTGTGATTCTGGCACTGCTCCACACAAGCCTGGGAAATCCTGAGCAAACCCCTTCCTGCACGCACACTCGGGGAGAGATCTGCCCCCACAAGCAGAAGCTGATAATCCGCTTGACAAAGGGATTTGTCCACTTACAAAATAATTTGCAACGGGATTTTTCTCCATGAGTAAATTGTCGGCGAGCCACCCTTGTAAATAGAATAGTTGTAGCAAGCCAGGGACTTGGAAATGAATCCTGTTGTAAAATAAATACTTCCCTGGGAAAAATGGCCACAGGGCCAAGGACAGGCATGCGATTCAGGCTGGAGCCTGCTCAGGGCTCACCTGATAGGTGCCTAGAACTTTCTGTAAAGACCCCCTGAATGGGGGGGTCTTCTCTCCCATTCCCTCCACATCCACCCCAGCAGGGAGTCAGGGTTCTGCCCCACCTCACCTGGGGATGCTGAAACTGGAACCCTTCTCCCCTGTTCTCCCTCCTGTCCCCATATCCTAGGGTAGATTATTTGGCTGCTCTGCATGGCCCTGCTGGAAGAGACCTGGAGATCCTCCAGGGAGCACTCCCTGGCCAGTCAACCCAGGTGGGCTGGGCAGGGCCTCCCAGGCTGTAGCTCTGCCTGGGGTGGGTGCTCCTTGTAGGGTCTGGCTTTGCTCCTCCTGTCTGGCTTGGGGACACCCACCTTTAGGGAACTCAGCAGGGCACCTCTCCGGAGTGCAAGGGGAGGAGGGAATGGCATGCATTCCCCAAGGGAAGTTTGAGCATGTCTTGGTCCACCAGCCCCGCCCACCCTGGCCACTCGAGCCTTGCCCTTCCCTGGGCCCCTGGGTACTGGACTCACTCCTAAATCTCTTGAACTTTGTGAATTTTTCATTAAGTCCAAAAAGCCAGTGGAACAAGCAGGAAAAACCTGAGCAGGTCAAGGCCCAGAAGATAAAGGTAGCTATTATCATTACTATTATATTTTTATTAGAACATTCTGACTATAAAGATAAGATTTTTCTTTAAAAAAACGAAACTGAGCAGAGATGGCAACAGCTGCACCCTGCGAGGAGGAGACAGACTCACAGAATGAGCCCAAGCAAGCCAGGAAACAAACAAACAGGGCAGTCGGGGAGGGGTTGGGAATGCAGAGTGGCTACAATATAGTATCTAAAATGCCCATTTTTCAACAACAACAAATTACAAGACATTCAAAGAAAAGTGTGACCCATACTCTGGGGGAAAAAAGGAATCAACAGAAGCTCACTGAGGGGGCCCAGATGTTGGACTTTGTCTCTCTCTTTCCCTCTTTTTCTCCCTGTTCCAGTTCCCAGGCAAGAGGCTCCGGCTGGGCCAGGTGTCCACCTGCCAGTCCTATCAGCTGCGGGGGAGGTGGGTGGGGTGAGCAGAACTGTAGTAACATAGAAGGTGAAGCTCCCTTTTTGACCCTGCATGGATGAGGATCATTTCCCAGAGAAAAGAGGGCTCACTGGTTCCAGTCTAGGTAGACACCCCCAAAGGTGTCTGTCACCCTTGCTCGCTTTCTGCAAGGTAAGCAGTGATGCCCCAGGAGCCCAGAGGCACTCAGATTTGTTCTCCATCAGGAGGAGGACGTCCCTTATCTGCTGCCTGGTGCTCTGCAAACACCCCTCGTCCCCGGGGAGGGACTGTGTAGAGTTGGAAAGGGGAAGACGGCTCACCACCCCTAAGCTCCTTTTTCCTCATCCTGTCTCAGAAGTGAGGCCATCATCCCATTTCATGTAAACTGCATTCAAAGGAATGGTGGTTGGATCTATTGCCCCCGACTCCAGACAGACCAAGACTGGGCTGCACCTCCAGGACCTGGGTGGGAGCCCTGACCACCCTCAGGGTGGGCCCAGTGTGAAATGCAGCTCCAGAGAAGCAAGAGGAAGACAAAAGAACCAGGAACAAGAAAAATAAAAGGTATTAAAATAGGCTTAGCTACTTTGGGGTTTTCCTTTGTATTTATTTTTAGCAAGGATTGTGTGCCTAACTCTGCATTAAAATAGCTGATGCCACCAGTCATTGTTCCAGGCCTTGCACACTGCAGCCTGGCAGGCGTTCTGCAGCCAGGCGCAGGCAGCTGGCAAGGCCTGGCCCACCCAAGCAGAGCAGGGGGCATTTATTTCACGGAGCCCCCCTCACCGAACCCTCCTGGGCGTGAAGGCAAACAGAAGCGAGCCCTGCTGGCTGGCTCAGAGCTGGGAAAGCGCGCAGGAGGCAGCCATGCTTGAGGACTTAAGCCTCCAACATGCATCTCCTGCTGACTGCACCCAGCAGAGGCTCAAATTCCTCCCCTGGATCGCTGAGCCCGGAATCCCAGGGAGACGGATGCCACAGCCAGCTCTCCGCGCACTCCATTAGGGACTTTCCTTTGAGCATTCTTCCCAGGAGAGGGGGTCAGGAAGACTTTCTAGTCAGCAAGTCCTACCTAAAAATGCCACAGCCGTCACATCCTCCCCCCTGGGCCACTGGCCAGTGTGGCTCAGGCCGCCTGGGAGGAACAGGTGTGCCTGTGTACGGGTACAAGGGTAGAAGGGGACAGGAGCCAAGGAGAGGGGACCCTGGAGGCTGGAGTGAGAAGTATGAGTCAAACTTTCCCTTTGCCCAGAGGTGTCCAAGTCTTGGCCCTGGTGCCAGTGACCTGGTGCCAGTGACCTCCATGCAGAGCTGGACCGAGTCCCTGGGAAGAGCGGGGCTGAGAATCCGGAGCAGGAAGGTTGCCATCGTGTCTACGAGTGATTTTAGAATCCTGGGGAAGAGACAGTGTGATGTCCCTGTGTGCAAGACGACTTTGGTCAATACCTTGGGGACAGTTAGCATTTGTTAGGACCCCACACTCTAGAGGTGGCTTTGTCAACACTTCAAATGTCTTTATCTAAACAAGTACCTGAGGGGTGTTAAAAATAGTTTCTTTAGCAAGATGATTGGAGTTCCAGACGCCACTGGCTAGACAGACCGAGCTGAATCTGCAAGCTCGTCGCACCCTCGGGGCTAGAGTTCCGTTTGTACCTGTGGGTCCCCTTAGGGGAGGATTCTGGTGGCTGATACTACAGGAAGAACACAGTTGCGTTTGCTTCCAAGGGACCCTTTCTTGCAAGATACATGTCAAAAATTGGGGCTCCCGCCTTCGGGCAGCAGCACTGTGACCTCGAGCAGGCTATTTATTCAACTTCTCTAAACTCAGACTTCCCCTTCTGCAGGCTGGAGATAACCACAACCTGCAAGGTGACTGAGGAGCAGACGGGCTTTAAAATGGCCAGTGTCATCCCGTCGTGTGGCTGGAGCAAGGTCAGAACGGGCGTCCCGACCTCTTCGGGGCCTGGGCCTCCACGTACCCGGCTCCCCTGCGCCCCGGCCGTCCCGGCAGGTCCTGCCCCCACGCGGCGGTGGCCCCGGCGGGGGTAAGTCTGGAGGCCCAGGGGCTGTCGCAGGGCCCCGCCGCGCGAGGCCGGCCGAGGACAGCGGCAGCTGCAGGTTCCTCCGTCTCCTGCCAGCGCTTAGCTCCCGCCCCGTCCCCCGCCCGGCACTTAAAGCAGCTGCCAGGACCGGAATATTAATAGGTACAAACTTCCTGGAAAGATGTGCGTCTTCGCGACAGATGACCCCGACTTGTGCACTGAAATAAATAAAGGGCGGCTGCGGGGCCCGGCGGCCGGGACCGGGGACAGACGCAGCGGGCTCTGGGGCGCCCGGCGGGCGCGGGGCCAGGGGGTCGCCTTTGTACGCGGGGCCGGGCGCGCGCACGCCCCTGTCCCTGCGCTCGCGGAGCCCCCCGCCCGGCCGCGCGCCCTCCCCGCGGCCACGTGACCCGCACCCGCCACCCGCCACCCCCACCCCGCCGCAGCGCCTCCTCGCGGGACACAGCCCGGCCCGCCCTGCGCGCTGCCCGGCCGGGACATCTGTCACTGCGGCTCCTCCGAACAAATCCCCAGCTGGCGTGTGGAGGTGCGATTTGCTTGTCCGAGTTCTTCGACACTCGCGGCGCCCGGGATTCCCCGGGCTGCAGGCGGCGGTGCCAGGGGCCCGGCCCGCCTCTGCGCTCCCCGCCGCCCGGGAGGTGACTGCGGCCGGGAAGGCCCGCGCCACCGCCGCCTTCCGGGGGCGCCGCGGTTCCCGCGCCTCGCCCACCCTGCGGGGAGCAGAGGTCCCGGGCGGGGAGGTCCCGGGGCCCCCGCGCCCCAGGGAGCGGCCTCGGCGCCCCAGCTCCGCCGTCGGGCTTCTCTGGAGGGAGCATTTGCTCCAACTTTCCTCCCGGCCCAGGAGACGTCCGCTCGTCCATTTAAAATGTTTATCGATCGCCCAGCAGGTCCCGGGCACCGGAGCTGCAGCAGCAAACACACAAACCCTGCCCTCCTGGAGCGTCCCGTGCAAGGGGACAGGCAGCAACATACGCGAAGTATGTAACGTGTTAGTGAGAAAGGCCGAAGGGACAGAGCGCAGGGAAGGCGGGGATGGGCTGCGAGTGGAGAAGCCGAGTTTTGGATAGGGCGCCTGGGAGGCCTCGCTGGGCAGGCAAGGGCGACTTTTGAGGAAAGGCCGGAGGAAACCGAGCGAGCCAGCCACGCTCCCCGTGTGGCCCCCTGCGTTCCGGGGACAGCCAGGCCGGTGTGGCCGGAGCAGCGCGCAGAGGAGGTGCCCAGTAGACGCTGGGGCTCGGGGGGCCGAGGGCAGGGGGCAGGTCGAGGAGCGAGCCAGCGGGCCATTGTAAGGACGTGGGCTTCACGGCCCGGGAGCTGGGGAGCCATGGAAGGGTTCAGAGCAGAGGAGGGACACCTGTGACTTGAAGCGCAGCACTGCGGGGCAGACAGACCGCAGGAGCCGGAACAGAAGCGGGAGACGGAGCAGTCAGGAGGCTCCTGCAGCCAAACTAGGGGCTGGCTGGGGTGGTGGCTGCGGGAGTGACGGCAAGGGTGGCATCCTGGCAACACTTTGAAGGGAAGGCTGACAGGATGTGTTGTCCCGCCAGGTACAAGGTAGGAGAGAGAAAGAGAGGGACCAAGGAGAGTCGCAATGCTTTGGCTGGTGGAGCAAACTGGCCGGGCTAGTTTGGTGGGTGCGGGTGGGTCTCGCAGCTCTCAACTGGTGAGGCTGGCGACGCCCTGGGGACACCGGTCAGGCCGGTCTCCAGTGCGGAGGAAACGTGTGGGCTGCAGATAAACACGGGAGTTGTCACACAGAGCTGCTGGGACTCAAAGCCACAATTTTCTGAGGTTGTCTAGCTCTGTGCTGCCCCATAGGGCGGCTACTAGCCACACGTGGCTATTGAGCACTTGAAATTAGTGGAAACTGCGACTGAAGAACTGAAGTTTTCATTTTAATTAATTTAAAATTTAAAAACTGATACTTGATTCAGTTATTAGAACATTGTGAAGTGTGTTTGGAATAACTGGGGTATATAAATCTTCCTCAACTGTAGAGTTTATAAGATCGAAATTCAGATCAAGAATTTCCGATGAGGCCGGGCGTGGTGGCTCACGCCTGTAATCCTAGCACTCTGGGAGGCCGAGGCAGGAGGATCGCTCAAGGTCAGGAGTTCGAGACCAGCCTGAGCAAGAGCAAGACCCCGTCTCTACTAAAAATAGAAAGAAATGATATGGACAGCTAAAATATATATATAGAAAAATTAGCCGGGCATGGTGGCACATGCCTGTAGTCCCAGCTACTCGGGAGGCTGAGGCAGTAGGATCGCTTGAGCCCAGGAGTTTGAGGTTGCTGTGAGCTAGGCTGACGCCACGGCACTCACTCTAGCCCGGGCAACAGAGTGAGACTCTGTCTCAAAAAAATTAAAAAATAAAAGAATTTCCGATGAAACTTTAGCATCAATGTGGGATGTGCTGAAGTGTAAAATACATGCTGGATTTCAAAGATTTAGTACAAAAAATGTAAACGTTCATGAATACTTTTATATTGATTACATGTTTACATGATACTAATTGGCTCTATTGGGTTAAATTAAATGTTATTAAAATTAGTTTTACCTGTTTCTTTTTTTTAAATATGCCTACTAGATAATTTCACGTTACTCTTTAAATTTCTGCTCCATCGTGCTGACGTCGGGAGGAGTGTGGGCAGACAGGAGAAGGGGTCTGTGACTCAGGCCCTGGGCTGCTCCATTGCATAGAGGCCGGGGGATGGGGAAGAACCGGTAGAAAAGCCTGGAAAGGAGCAAAGAGGTAGGAGGAAAACCAGGCAGGTGTATTATCCCGGAAGCTTCTAGAAGACGGTGTTACCAGGAGGATGGAGTGATCGTCTGGCCAGATGTTGCTGCAAGGTCAAGTAATGAGGACAAAGAATGAACACTGGGTTCAGCAACAGAGAGGTCACTGGTGACACTGGCATAAGCAGTTTTGCAGGAACGTCGCGGGCCAAGCCTGGTGGGAGTGGGTCCAAGATAGAATGGGAGGAGGTGACGGGACAGCCCTTCAGCCCAGCGTTGCCATAAAGGGAGAAGAGAGGGGTCGCTGGAGAGGGAGGTGAGACAGAAAGGGAGAAATGGCAGTGTGTGTCCTGCTGATGGGGGTGGCTTGGTGGAGAGGGGAGAGCGGCTGCTGCGAAGTCCTGGGTGGGTGGGAGCTGATGGCACAGGCCGGGAGAGCAGGCGCCTTGCTGGGGCCGGGAAGGTTCACCCGTAGGTACAAGAGGGAAAGCAGAGTTCGCGGGCAGGTGGGTGAGGTGGTGGTGGGAGCTTGCGGGATTCTCTGATTGCAGCAATTTGTTCCATCTGATTTGCCTCTAAACAGGTGCGCCCGTTTGCAATTATCCCTTGCCCATCCCTCCATCAGAACTCTTTTTTGCTTTTGAGACAGAGTCTCACTCTGTCACCCCGGGTAGAGTACAGTGGCGCCATCACAGCTCACTGCAACCTCAAACTCCTGGCCTCAAGTGATCCTCCCGCCTCGGCCTTCCAAAGTGCTAGGATTACAGGTGTGAGCCACCTCGCCTGGCCAGAACTCTTCTTTTTATTAGGAATATAAGACTCAAGGAGACAGCACCCAGGGAAGGCACATGCCATCCCCTTTGCTTCCCGTACACTCCAGGGCCCAGGCGGTGCTCGGTCCTCTCCTTCCCACGTCCAGGATTGGTTCGTCTCTCACCACCCTCCGCAGGTCCTGTCTCTGCTCGGGACACAGGGGAACTCCTGCCCCATCCTCCCTCTTATGGCTGGGGCATGTGCAGGTTACTGAGTTCTTTTCTCATTTAAACACCTGCATTCTGATTAGCCCTGCTCTGAACTTGCCTTTCTCGCTGTGTTGGGTACAGTCGTCCCTTGTTGAATGACAGGGGTTCTTCTGAGAAACGCGTGGCTAGGCAGTTCTGTCATTGTGTGAACCTCGTAGACGGTACTAACACAAACTAGATGGTACAGCCCACTACACGCCTGGGCTATGTGGGGTAGCCTGCTACTCCCAGGCTACAAACCTGTACAGCATGTTACTGTGCTGAATACCGCAGGCAATTGTAACACAATAAGGATTTCTGTACCTAAACATATCTAAACATAGAAAAGATACAGTAAAAATACAGTATTATAATCTTATGGGACCACCACTGTATATTCCGTCTTTTGTTGACCGAAAAGAAACGTCGTTATGCAGCACACGACTCTACTTGGATTTGTGGCTTACTCTGTTTTGCCACCCTCTTCCTAAAACCAAGTCTTAGGACTGAACCAAAGTTGCTTCCTGTCCTTCCCCCAGAGCCCAGCACAGCGCCTGGTGGTCTGTAACAAATGAAGGTGGATCTTTGGAAGAAGTGGTGGCTTAACCCTGCGGTCCCCAGCCCCCAGGCTGCAGCCTGGTACTGGTCCATGGACGGTTAGGAACTGAGCTCCCCACTCCGCCCATAAATGGAAAAATTGTCTTCCATGACACTTAGGAACCGGACCGCAGGGCAGGAGGTGAGCAGCGGGCAGGGGCGAGCGAAGCTTCATTCGTGTCTATTCACAGCGGCTACAGCCCCTCCCTGTCGCTGGCATCACCGTGTGAGCTCCACCTTCCTGCCATCCCATGGAAAGATTGTCTGCTAGGAAGGTGGTCCCTGGTGCCCAAAAGTTGGGGATCGCTGCCTTGACCGACCATTTTCCCGAGCGTGGTCCACAGGCCCCCAGGGGCGATGCTGAGGATGCTGAGCACGCGCCACTCACGGGTCCTTAATTGGGAATTAGGACCCGGGACCCTTTTGAAACCAGAATGCTTGAAAACAACACCCAAGGCCATGAATATACTTTGGAAACTGCAGTCTCTTACCCCTAAGGAGAAGTCCCCCAGGGAGCCATTTAAGGCTGCCTGGAGCAGAGAAGTGCTAGAAACCGGGGGAAAATTCAGATTGGCCCCTGCTGGGGTCACATGCCTCTCTCTGCCCAATCAGGGTGGCTTGGGGAATGGGTCCCACAAGGGTCCAGCCCTGGCTGAAGTGTCCTTCCTCGTGGCCAGAAAATCTGTGACCAGCAAGGTGGTAGGAGTGAGGGAGCTCCTACCACAGGCCAGAACCGTTGTGTCCTCAGGTCGCTGTCATGGGGCACCATTCATTGTCACTGCAGACAGGACAGACTAAGGGGGTCTTTAGGGAGAATATCTGAAGTTGATGGTGCGTGCATTCTGCGGTGAGGTAGTGTTCTAAAGTGGTTAATTATACCTCTAAAAACGATGTCGTTTGAAGGACTTAATAAAGCAATGAAATATGCATGTAATATACTAGATGTAATTATGTTTAAACTTCTCATCAAGTAAAGATTTGTTTGCAGACAGTTCTCTCATAGAAACATGAAAAACCTTTTAGGAACGAAACCTGTGAATTTGCCGTGTTGCATTTAACCCTCAAAGTATTGCCTTGTATTGAACTGGCTTTAAACAGTCATTTCTCTTCTGCATCCCCCAAAATGATCTGGCACCTTCTCACCTCCACCCTTTTGCTGGGTTCCCTTTGTCTGAATTGCCTTTTCCATCTGTTCAAATTCTACCTTCAGTTTAATGTCACTGTCTCTGCGGGAGTCTCCCTAATGGCGACATGCGAAGGCGCACAGCCCCCTGGCCGGGACCAGTTATATGGCGCTTATGAGAGAGGACCGTATAGCAGGATAACCTCCCGAGCCTTGGTTGGGTTTTCCTCCCCGTGTTTTCATTTTCCCATTTTAGGGAATTACTCAGGCTCTTCTGTGCCTCTGCCTCGGGGAAGGTTAAGTCATGGCATTGAGACACATCCAGTGTGATTCAGGAAGAGATAAAGCCGCTATAACAGTGACCCCAAAACCCAGCCAGCCATTCAAGCAAGATAGAAGTTTATTCTCTCTCCTGTACCAGTCCGGAGTGGGCAGCAGAGGCTCGAGATGGGTAAGCTGGTCGGCTCCACGTGGTTATACAGGCACCCAGGCTTCCTTCTCTCTTGTCCCCCCATCTCTTAGGGTGTTGTCCTCGTTCTGTTTGTGTTCCAGCCCGTGAAAAGGGTCAAGAGTTTAGAAAAGCACATGCCCAACGTTTCCTGGCCAAAGCTTGGAAATAGCGCCCGTCACTTCCACTCACATTCCATCGTCTGGAATGACATCATATGGCTACATCTGGCTGCAAGGAATGCTGGGAAATGTGGTCTCCAGCAGGAACCACATTCATCTTATCTAACACTGTGTTACTATAGAGAAGGGGAGAAGATATTTTGAGGCATAACTAGCAGCTTACTACATTTTCCTTTTTGGCTTTAGTTTTCCCAAAGCTGGTGTCATTGAAGAGATTGTACTGGGTGCTCCGGGGACAGGGGGATGGTGTGAAGCAGTAAGACTCCGAAGAGAGAGCCTGGGGAGAGAAAAGGGGTCCTGTTCCAGTGATCTGCTGTTGCATACTAAGACACCCCAAAACATGTTGGTGTTAAACATTGGCAACATCTCTCTTGCTCACAGACCTGCTGTCTGGGCAGCGTTGGGTGGAGACAGCTTGTCCCTGCTCCACTCGGTGTCAGCCCAGGCATCTCAAAAGCTGGATAGCTGAGCGCTTCAGTCACAGGTCTGGTCCATATTGGGTGTTGCCTGGGTCTCCCGTTGGACTTGTGGCCAAAACACCTACACACGGCCTTTCTGTGTGGCTGCATGGCGTTCTCACAGCACAGGGCTTGGGTTCAAGAGGAAGCATCCCAAGAACAATTAGAGAGAGAGAGAGAGAGAGCCGAGAAGAAGCTTATTGCCTTTTTAAACCTAGCCTCAGAGGTCACGCAGCATCACTTTTGCCATGTTTGCCAAGGATGGCCCATGTTCAAGGGAGGCAAATTAGACTCCACTTTTTTCTTTTTTTCTTTCTTTTGTTTTTTCTTTTTTTCCCTTTAGAGATGGGATCTCACTATGTTGTCCAGGCTCGAATGCAGTGGCTATTCACAGGGGCAATCCCACTACTGGTCAGCGTGGGAGTTTTGACCTGCTCCGTTTCCGACCTGGGCGGGTTCACCCCTCCTTAGGCAACCTGGTGGTCCCCGGCTGCCAGGAGGTCACCATGTTCGTGCCGAACTTAGTGTGAACACCCGATTGCCATAGCGCACTACAGCCCAGAACTGGGCTCAAGCAATCCTCCCAATCCATCCCACCAGCCTCCCGAGTAGCTGGGACTATAGGTGCGAGCCACCGCATCCAGCTCTTTCTTTCTTTCTTTTTTTTTTTTTAGAGATGTGGTCTCACTGTATTGCCCAGGCTGGAGGGCTAGAGTGCAGCGGCTATTCATAGGCATGATCATGGTGCACTGCGGCCTCCAACTCCTGGGCTCAAGCGATCCTCCTGCCTCAGCCTCCTGAGTAGCTGGGACCACGGGCATGTGCCACTGTGCCCAGCTGATTTTTTAAAAAAATTTTCAGAGATGGGGTCTCACTATGTTGCCCAGGCTTGTCTTAAACTCCTGGCCTCAAGTAATCTTTCCACTTCAGCCTCCTGAATAGGTGGGATTATAGGTGTGAGCCACAGTGCCCAGCGGAAATGAATTATTGGTACCTGCAATGACATGGAACGAGTCTCAAAGGCACTGGATTCTGTGAAAGAAGCCAGTAAAAATACTTTGTATGGTAGTGTAATGATGGAGACATGTCATTATAAATTTATCCAAACCCATAGAGTATACAGCACCCAGCATGAACCCTAATGTCATTTCTGGACCCTGGGAGACAATGATGTATCAATGTGGGTCCAGCTGTTACAGAGGTACCCTCTGGTGGGAGGTTCTGATGGTGGGAGAGGCTGTCAGCTTGGGGGCAGGAGGTGTATGGAACTCTCTGTACCTTCCTCTTAATTTTCCCGTGAACCTAAAACTTCTCTTAAAAATAAAGTCTATTTTTAAAAAGTAAAAAACTAAAAAATAAAATGTTGGGCAATTTACTGACTTAATAACTGAACAGGGCAGAGGTGGAGCGGGCATCCAGAGGTTCATAATGTCACCAGGGCTCTGGCTACTTTTCTCTGCCATTCCTTTGGCTCTTCCCATTTCTGTGGGTCGGTTTTGTTCCCACCCTGATGTCCCTTAGGCAAAAATGGGACCTCACATTTGTACTCGATGCCAAGGTTTTTATCCTAACAAAACAAAAGTGTTGACATTCTTTGCTTATTGGACCTGCTTAGTTTAAACACCTCGTCCTGAACCATTCCCTGTGGGTAAGGAAAGACAATGCGCCAACTGGCTTAGCCTAGAGTCACGTAGAGGGGGCTTCAGTGTTGGTTTGATTCGGTGGCTCAAGTCTCTGAGCCCTGTTCGGTTTGTTTTTCTGCCTCTAATCTGATTTCTATAGTCTCAGCTTTCACCTAAAGGCTGGCTCCTACTCATGGTCCTAAAGTGGCTGCTGTGGCCCCTAGGGGCGTCATACTTCCTCAGCCACGGTGGGTGGTGTGTGTGTGAGTGCGTGGCTTTTGGAATCTGTCTCAGAAGATAGAGAAATCTTTATATTTTCCCTAAAAGTCCCTATCAAATGTCTTCTCTAGTATCACTGGCTCAAAATGAGTCATATGTGCTCCTTCCCCGAGCTAATGACTGTGTCCAGATGAGGGAATCGTGTGGCCAGCCCTGGTCCTAAGCCACACTGCCCACCCTGAGAGCCCAAGCACACAGCTGCCCGGGGAAGAGTCGGATCCAAACTTGGGCCAGACGCCATGGCAAGGGAGGACGAAGACTGAGGAAGTGACCACACTGTCCACCTACAAGGCTCTACCATACCTGTTGCTGTGTAATAAGCCACCTCAAACCTGGTGGCATAAAACAACTCTCTTTGTTAATGTTCACAGTTTCTGCGAGTCACGAGTTTTGAAAAGGAACGGTGGGGACAGTTTGTTTCTACCCTAGGATGTCCTGGGCGTTACCCGGGAAGACTTGCAGGCTGGGGGTGACTCTTTAGCTGGGGGCTGGAATCATCTGAGCCGCTGTCACTCACGTGCCTGGTACCAGGGCCAGGAAAACAGGAAGCCTGGGCAGTGAGCCGGGTGCCTGCCCACGGCCTCGCCCTGCAGCTCTGCGGCTCACAGCACAAAACCCCAGGGCAGTCAGCCTCCCTGCAGCCGCTCCGGGCTCCAGCTCTCGCAAGGTGGAGGCAACTCGCCTTTCTTGGGGCAGCGTCACCCCTGCTGCGTCCTACTGGCTACTGGGGAGCCACAGCCCATCCAGGTGCACGGAGAGCACACCCAGACTGGAGAGTGGCATGGTTCTAGAAAAGCCTACGGGATGGCAGAGCCGCTGTAATGCCCTAATAAAGGCTGAAATTAAATTGCCTCCCAGCTTGGTGGTCAAGGGCTCCGAGTCAGATTTAAATAGATTTCAAGAAAAAAAAAAAAAGTAAGCAATATCATATAGTCTACGGTGGGCTTAGCCATGCCGGTCCCCGGTCTGGGTTTTGCTTTGTTTTCCTCCCCGGGAAGGTGTTTCACAGAGGGTGGGCCAGGTGCCGCCAGTGGTAGCCAGGATGATTTATTTAGGTAGTGTTTGGATGAAAGCGTTTGATTGTAAATCTTAAGTACTTATTTTCTTTATACCTGTAGAAGAAAAAATAATCAGCCCAGCACAGACACCACTGCTTAGGAGGAGTGTGAGTTTATTTAGGTGACAAATCGGGAGTCGATGTGCAGAAACGTACGAAGTAAATAATTTTGCGGACCAGAGCAGAGAAGGCCGTGCAGCGCATCCAAACACAGTGCAAGCTGCTCCTTCACCTGGCGCTCCCGACCCGGCACCCGGGCGCCCGTGGCCGTGGGTGCTACGTGGGGTCCCCCGCCAGCAGCAGCAGGGGAATTGCAGCACAGGCCCCTGGGGTTTGGGAGCAAATGCACGGCCTGTTCTGCAGGTAACGTTCCGGCTTGCGGCTGGC
The DNA here is from genome assembly GCA_028533085.1 of Varecia variegata. Lineage (NCBI taxonomy): Eukaryota > Metazoa > Chordata > Mammalia > Primates > Lemuridae > Varecia > Varecia variegata. Next base: position 9,327,409 of record CM052455.1, read on the forward strand.
CCCCGGTGGAAACGGAACACCTGGCCCCGGGTCAGGAAGTGGCCACACGTGCACGGCGTGGCCTCTAACTCCCCACCGCGGGAGTGCGCACGCGCAGCAGCGACCTCTCACCACGTGCAAACGGCACGTGAGCGACGGGGCCCAGGTGGGCTGTGCGAGCAGGCGGCCCAGACCCCTGCAGCAGCGCGTCTCGCTTCCTCGCCTCTTTCCTTTCGTTCTAGGACCTCACAGAAAGTTCCTTGTGATGAACTGACTGAGGAGGCGAAAATTCAGGCCTGGTTTGCAGATGGCACTGCACAAAATGCTGGCAGCAACAGAAAGTGGACAGCTGCAGCGCTGTGGCCCGTTCCAGGTGGCCCAGAAGGACAACCGGTGAGAGAAAATCTTCCCGGTGGGCAGAACTACAAGAGGCGCGTGCGTTTGCCCACTTTGGACTGGGACAGCCAGCGCGGGGTCTCCGTAGCTTCTTTGGCAGGGACGTGGAAGGACACACTTGGAAGAATGGCAACAAGCAGGTCTGGGGCCCGTCTCTCCAAACCGGCATGGAACGAGACTGTCCTTGGATCTGGGCCTCCTGTGAGTGCGCCCCAAAGGGCGTCACTGCAAAAGGGGCGCTTGACAATCAGGCGAACGAGCATGTTCTGTGGAGGTGAGTCTGTCTCTTTTCCAGCCACCCCAGTGCTGTAACAGAGTGGCCACGGTGGCAGGGCTGCAGGCCACGCACGAACTCAGCAGCACGACCTCCCCCACCAAGGCTGACTCAGCCATCTACTAACGGCCCATCTGAAACAGCGGAGACCAAAACTGAGCTCCTATCGTGGCCACATGGGGGACCCAGCCAGCCACCTCCCGCAAGTTAGGTGGACTCTTTTTTTTTTTTAAGAGATGGGGTCTCACTCTGTCACCCAGGTTGGAGTGCAGTGGCGTCATCATAGCTCACTGCAACTTCGCACTGCTGAGTTCAAGTGATCCTCCTGCCTCAGCCTCCAAGTATCGGGGACTACAGGCACGCACCACCATGCCTGGCTAATTTTTTTTTAAGAGATGGGGTCTCACTATGTTGTCCAGGCTGGTCTCTCATTCTTGGCCTCAAGTGATCCTCCCGCCTCGGCTTCCCAAAGTGCTGGGATTACAGGCGTGAGCCACTGCACCTGGCCTACGCTGGACTGTTTCCAGCACGGAAGGGGCAGAGATTTGTCCTTAGGGGATTATACACGTATTCTGGATGTGGATTTGCCTTCCCTGCTCAGAATGTTTCCGCCAGCACCACCATGTCTGCGTTTACAGAATGCCCCAGTCACAGTCCTAACAGTCCACATGGCACCACTTCTGGTCAAGAGAAGAGCAGCAATGGCCAGCTGCCCGTGGAATCAACTGGTTTAACCCCGTACCCCACCACTCAGAAGCAGCAGGCCTAACAGGTGGCATGGGTGCGGGGCGCCATGCCCACTGGGGGTCAGCATTTCGAAGGGATGGGGTTCCATCTGGCAGGATACAGTAGATGCTGTGGATCAGAGACTGTTTATGGTGCCGTCCTCTGCTTAGCCACAACGCACGGGCCGGGGGATCGAGGTGGGGAGTAGCTCCGCTCACAGTTATCACACGGTACCTCCCTCATCCTGATTTCTGCATCAGTCAAGGTCCAGTCAAGAGACAGAAGCCACAGCAGTTGTTCTAACAGAGAAAATTTAATAAAAGGAGGTAAAAAATTGCTAACTAGTATTTCTAGTGCAGCTGCTCACTGGATTTACTGCTGGGTTGAAGGACTGAGGCTGCAGTGACGCTCTCAGGAACTGGCAGCCGACAGGTTCCCAGGAGGACGCCCATGGGAAGCCACCAGGAAGGAGCGTGTCCCCTTTCCTCCTGCAGCCACGGAGTCTCCTGCTGTGGTTCTCTACCCCTGGCACCTACTAGGGAGCCAGCTAGGAAGCAGAGCCCTGGCCCCAGCACCAAAACCCAGAACTGGCACCGGGCAATTCACAGATATGGCAAAGACTGAGACAGGACCCTGATGTCAAGTTTGGAAACCACTGTTCACCAAACCCGAAGGTGAGTCCATCTTTGTCCTTCTACGCCCTGCAAAACCTACCGAATATGTCGTGCACATCTTAATGATCTGAATTCATTCTTCTACCGAGATTGAAGTCAAGATCTGTCTTATAATTCTGACTCTGCCACTTAATGGTTGTGTGACTGGGGCCTGTCATTTCATTGCAATGAGCTTCAGTTTCCATATTTTTCCAAAATAGGGAAAACACTACTTATTCCACAGGGCTGCAGCAATGATTTGAGAATGGAAGCTTAGCGTGGTGCTTGGCACACAATGGAGAAGATATTCAAAAACATCTGTTCACCCGGAGTATGCAGCCAAATATCCCCCTGTAAACTGTTTGTCAACCGTTTTCAATATTAGTAAGTTCCAGGGTCCCTGGAAATCTCATGGGCTAAGCTATTGTTCTTTATTTCCCAAGAGTGGGCATGCGTGGAGGTGTGCAGTGCTCCCTGACCCCCGCCCCCAGCAGAGGGGAAGCCAGGCCCTGGGGAGGTCTCCCCCAAAATCCCCAAGGGTGAGGCGATGCGCCCCACTCTCGGGACCACCCTTCCCTTGGGGAAATATCCCTCTGCTCTGCTGAGGGCACTTTTCATCCACTGGGTCTCTAGGACACACGCTAAGTGCCCCACTCTGGGAGGTGGGGGAGCGAGCCTCAGATTTATAAAACGGTCCGGTTAAAACTTCCGGGCAGGGGCCGGGGTGAGGCAGAGGGCCTGACCAATGCTGCCTGGCAGGTGGTGTTTGTCCTTAGGGCTGTCCCCAGCCAACGGGAGAAACTGAGCAGGGCCTCAGTTTGGGGGAGACCTCCCCAGGGCCTGGCTTCCCCTCTGCTGGCGGTGGGGGCCAGGGAGCACTACACACCTCCACGCATGCCCACTCTTGGGAAATAAAGAACAATAGCTTAGCCCACAAGCCCTGGGGAGAGACAGCCCCCCTTCCAGAGTGCTGACAAGCTAGGACACAGTTGTTGAAGGTCATTTCAATACCCTCCACCCTTTTTTTTTTTTTTTTTTTTTTTTTTGAGACAGAGTCTTGCTCTGTTGCCCAGGCTAGGGTGAGTGCCATGGCATCAGCCTAGCTCACAGCAACCTCAAACTCCTGGGCTCAAGTGGTCCTCCTGCCTCTGCCTCCCGGGTAGCTGGGACTATAGGCATGCGCCACCACGGCCGGCTAATTTTTCTATATATATTTTTAGCTGTCCAGATCATTTCTTTCTATTTTTAGTAGAGACGGGGGTCTCGCGCTCTTGCTCAGGCTGGTCTCGAACTCCTGAGCTCCAATGATCCTCCCGCCTCGGCCTCCCAGAGTGCTAGGATTACAGGCGTGAGCCACCACGCCCGGCCTACCCTCCACCTTTGATGTCCCCAAGACCCGGCTCCTCCAGGGCTTAGGATTCCCTCGTCCACAGGGACAGCTCTGCAGGCCTTGCAGTGACCTCATAACTGGTCACTTTGCGAAAATCCCATGTGACTGGCTCCTAAGTAGAAACCGATCTTGAAGCCTCGTTGCCTGTCTCTGGACCTGAGCGGTGAGAGGCCCGCTCATCCTCGAGGCCGTAGTGAACGTTAACCTGGCCGACTGCCCGGTCCCCAGCCTCCTTCCTCAGCGCCAGATCCAGGACTCGGTCCCTGGCCCCCCTGTCCTGAGTGTCCCCTATGGACGCGCCTTCTCGAGGCTGGGACAGGTGCTGGTCATGCTTCCCCGCAGCTCGTAGCCGGGCGCATCAGACGGAGGCTGCAGGTACCCGCAGAGCCTAACCCAGAGGCCTGGGGTCGCCGGTGCCGGCCGGGGCCGCGGTTTCCTCCGCCGCAGGGATGGTGGGGGGCGCGGGGACTGTCCCTCGGAGGCGTGAGCGTCCTGGCCTTTCCCCGACAGCTGTGTCCTGGTCCGTTCCGCTCCGGTCCCGCTGGTTTCCGGACTGAAGCCCACTTTCGCGGGGCAGGAGCGCGCGGGCTGGCGGGGCACAAGGGCGGGCGCGGCGGGACCAGGAACTGTCGCTCCCCGCGAGCCCCGGCCAGCGTCCACGCGGTGTTTCCGTGCTAATGGTTTCTGCGTTCATAAATATTACATGTCCCTCCACCCGCCCCGGAGGCAGCTGAGCGCTAACCAGCTTTGTTTTCCGAAGGGCCACACGCAACCCTCCCGCAGAACGTGCGGCCGCGCTCGCGGGCTCAGGGCGGCCACGCGGCGGCCCCACCTGGGAAGGGCCCACGCCCCGAGGGCCGAGGGGGCTGCGGGACCGCGCGCGGGCCCGCCCCAGGCAGGGCTCAGGCCTCAGGAGCAGGCCTCGCCGCGGGCGGCCCGGCAGGGGACCCGGGGTCACGGAGGGGACCCGGGGTCACGCGGGAGGGAGGGCGCTGCGTGGAGGGCACCCAGCCCGGGGCTGCGCACGCGGAGGGGCGTGGCGGGCCCTGGGGGCGTGACCTGGGGGCGCGTCACGTGACAACGGGGGTGGGATGCGGGGGTGCTGGGGGACCCGGCAGTGGCGGGGTGACTTCGGCGTTTTAGGAAGGTCTCTCTGGCACCTGGGGGCGCCGGGAAAGAGCCGGGGCCGGAAGCGATTGCAGAAATGCGTTAAAGGGAACAGCCGCCTACAGCGACGACCGCGGGGACGGGCTGGGCAGGCGCTGCGGCTCGGAGGGACGAAGGGGACCCGGGGCAGAGACCCCGAGCCTTCAGTTCTCCGGGCCCCTGCCGCAGGCTGCTCCGGGGAGGGCCGCAGGGGCAGCCTCGTCCCACCCCCGTTTCCCTGGACTGAGCGCTGCGCCTCCAGGAGTCTGTCTCCCGCGGCCGCTTCCGGCACTGCGAGCCCGAGTGGCCCGCGACGCGGGGAGGACCTGTCGCGCGGCCATCTGCTGACCAGCCTGGAGCCCGCGAGGTCGCCGTGGCCGTGCTGGCAGTGGAGCCACAGAGCTCCGCCACGCGCCGCCAGGCTGCACGGGCCCCTCGCCCGGAGAAGCCCGGCATGCGTGTCCTGAGGACATTCCAGGCTGGTGACATTTTAGCAGAAATCCTGGCCACCCCCCCTCCACTCCACCTCCCTCCCCTGCTCTTGGAATCAGAACTGTTCATTTCGGGTCCAAATGATG
>CM052455.1:9333050-9348433 GCA_028533085.1 Varecia variegata
TGTTTTCCCATCATAGTGGATTCTTAAGCACGTTCTCCACGTATGCGGCGTGCTAGCTGGATGTCTTTTGGCATAATTGTTACACGTTTGGCATGGATAGCACACAGATTGGTGTCTTCAAAGAGGCCAACCAGATAGGCCTCACTTGCCTCCTGCAACAGTAATGAAGAAAAAATTATTAATGGTGTTATTTACAACAGTTAAGACATACATATATGAATTAAAACAATGTTTTTGAACCCTTTAAAACCTTTAAAACCCTTAAAACCCTTTAAAAACCTACTTCACAAGATGTTGACTATTTTACCAAACACTACATTTTAAAACCTATGGGACGGCCAGGCGCGGTGGCTCACACCTGTAATCCTAGCACTCTGGGAGGATCGCTCGAGGTCAGGAGTTCGAGACCAGCCTGAGCAAGAGCAAGACCCTGTCTCTACTAAAAATAGAAAGAAATTATTTGGACAGCTAAAAATATACATACAAAAAATTAGCCGGGAATGGTGGCGCATGCCTGTAGTCCCAGCTATTCGAGAGGCTGAGGCAGAGCATTGCTTGAGCCCAGGAGCTTAAAGTTGCTGTGAGCTAGGCTGACGCTACAGCACTCTAGCCCGGGCAGCAGAGTGAGACTCTGTCTCAAAAAATAAATAAAATAAAATAACCCTATGGGACAAAACTCAGAAGGCAGCTTATGAAAATCAAAAGCTCAAGTATGTAAATCTTTATCAAATTACACAAGTCAAATTACTAGAAAATGTTAATTTTTCTCATGTTAAGTGATTTCTAATAAACTGAAATGTCTTGAATAAAGTATGAAATCCAACTTAAAACTCTAACACATTCTCATCCTTACAAAGATAAATGGAATCCAATCTAATCCAAACATCCCACCGCAGGCCAGTCTCCCCATTCCTCTAAATCCCACTCCCACTCCAGCATCTGAACCTTGTCTTGCCAAGTAGTGCAATATAGCTGACAACTGGTATCACCACATGGTCCTCATCTACCTTCCGTTTTACACCTCAGTTTTATCACAAGAGTACTTACAGGTCCCAGAACACATCACAAACTAGTCCCTTATTTATATACTTTGATCTATTATGCCTAGGAGATGTTCCCCTGGCCCTTACTAAGCACCTTCCCCAATCTGGCATTTCCTGCCCTCTAGTACTAAGATCGATCCCTCTGGTTTTTCCCACTTGATTGTAAGATCCTTTTCCAAGGCATCTTCTTAAGCCTATCACCACTCAAAACTGCTACTCTATGCATCGACCATTGACAACTGGCATGTGAAGTGAAAAGGGGGCGTTTCCACAAAAAAATTAAATCATAGCGCGGTGGCTCACGCCTGTAATCCTAGCACTCTGGGAGGCCGAGGCGGGCGGATGGCTCAAGGTCAGGAGTTCAAGACCAGCCTGAGCAAGAACAAGACCCCGTCTCTACTAAAAATAGAAAGAAATTATCTGGCCAACTAAAATATATATATATAGAAAAAATTAGCCGGCCATGGTGGCACATGCCTGTAGTCCCAGCTACTCAGGAGGCTGAGGCAGTAGGATCACTTAAGCCCAGGAGTTTGAGGTTGCTGTGAGCTAGGCTGATGCCATGGCACTCACTCTAGCCCAGGCAACAAAGCGAGACTCTGTCTCAAAAAAAAAAAAAAAAAAATTACCATTGTTTTAACAGTCATCAACCCAACTGTTTTAGATTTGGAGCATTAAATGAGCAGTTGTCTTTCTCTCCTCTAAAAGGAAAAGTTATCTCTCTGTTCAAAGTATATTTAGGGAGAAAAAAGATTTTATAGTTGCTACTTTTATCCAAATAAAAAGCATTAACAACAGCAACTAATCCAAATGTTTTACACATTATTTCATTTTATGGAAAAAATATTTTATTCACATTTACACCTTCACCCTTTTTAGTCCTCCATAAAACGTCCTTCTCTAGTACTTGTTATCAAGAACTAAGTCTTGTTTACCTACCCTTTAAGGTTTAGTTCAAGATTATTCCACAAAGGAGAAAGCAAATATTCTACTTGTTCCTGTCCCCAGTGCAGGTAACCATGAACTCCTAATTCCTAACTCATACTGACTGACCTTGTATTGCAGCCATCTTTTAATGCCCTTAAGTTACTTGATAACAGAAATCTCATTTAATACTCACAATACCTTGCCCTCAAGTAGATGAGATGTTCAATATTTGCTAGTTTTTTATGGCTAACCCAAATTTAAAAGTTTCTATTCTATGCAATTAACCCTTCGTATCTTACCTATTTCAAAGGTATTAAAAACAAAAGTCCTTAATATTCAGGGATTCATTATTGGGATATTTAAGAAGTGGGTAGAAAGTCTAGAAAACTGGCATATTTTAGTCTCCTCTTTGGGACTCATAATACACACCAGATACTAGAACTAAAGTTTCTCAGCAAAGAAAGTTCAATTTTGTTTAACCCAGCACACCTCAGGATTATGCAAATCTATGCTTTTGCAAAATGCAGCATTAACAAGCCGCAGTGTGGACAAACCATCAGGTGCCATGGCTGAGACTGCTTAGAGTGGTACCATCTATTGGCTCACCCAGGACTACTTAGATATGGCATGTGACAGCTGGAGATCTCACTGCTGCCTCAAACTTGGCTGTTCGGGGTCTGACCATGACCCATACATTTTCAATTCTATTACCAGTATCCTAAAGTCCCTTAAACATTAAAGGCTGTAATGGGAATTAAAGACTGCCACATACATTTATGACCTAATGAATATAATTAGTCTTGAGGTAACGGCAGAAGAAAAACACATCTTACTAACTAGAGGAAAATGTCCATTTAGAATACTGAGTGTATTCAATGTCTGGCTCTTCCACCATTTCAAAATACCATTGCTCATTTAAAGATTTATTTATTTTATTTTTTAAGAGACAGGTCTCACTATGTTGCTCAAGCTAGACTCAAACTCCTAGGCTCAACTATCCTCCTGCCTCAGCCACCGGAGTAGCTGGGACTACAGGGGCAGGCCACCACACCCAGCTCCACTGTTCATTTTTAGCACAAGGATATTCAAATTCAAGTTCTCACACATTAAAGGCAAAGGCTAAATTTTAAGCTAGTTAATTCTTGTTTATCTGTGGCAGACTCAGACTAACTTCTCTACTACTCTCACTGGACTAACTCTCATCCTTTAGTTGTAAATTGTGTAATTCTAAAGTCAAAAAGAGTGACTTGGAATTTAACTGGTATCATCTATTACTCTTTTTTTTTTTTTTTTTAAAAAGAGACAGGGTCTTGCTCTGTCACCTGGGCTGGAGGGTAGTGGCACAATCATTGCTCACTGCAGCCTCAAACTCCTGGACTCAAGGGATCCTCAGTCTCCTGAGTAGCTAGCTAGGCCTACAAGTGCCTGCCACAGCACCCAGTTAAAAAGAAAAAAAAAATTTTTTTTTTTTTGGTAGAGATGGGGTCTTACTATATTGCCCAGGCTGTTCTAGAACTCCTTGACTCCAGCAACCCTCCCACCTCAGCCTCTTCAAAGAGGAGGGATTACAAGTGTGAGCCACTGTGCCCAACCTATTACCTTACATCCACTAGCAAATCCTCCCTTTAGCCTTTAAGAGCAAAACCTTTTACAAAAGCAGGAAAAAAAAAAAGAAACAATCCTTGTAACAAAGATTATTCTTTCCAATAAAGGTAAGAGCTATCTAATGCTAAGAGAACTAACTATAGGCAACAGAGGTGAACATTTTGCTCAAGACCAATAGAACCACTTAATGACATATAACTTAAAAATAGCAACAATGGAAGTTTACACACACTAGTTTTTAAAAGATTAGAGTCCTTTACCCAGATTGTTTCGTGATTTTTCAATTTACAAGGTTATCTTACTGATATGTAAGCTAAAAAACGCTGGACTTTCAAGTACAGCATTGTGTTCTTTAAGCAGAGTCCTGCTAACTAATTAGAAAACAAAATTAGCAGATTTCTATCAGTAGTGCTTGGGAATCGTAGTAATAATCTCTGTATTAGGTAATAAATGAAATGGAAACTGAAGATAATTATTAAAACAGAAAATAAAGTTTTAAGTAATGGCATGGAAAGATTTTAGTAGCTGAAATTTCAACTCACTGATAATTTAATGGATGTCTACTCCTGGAATTCACCAATCAAATGAAGTTTCAACTAACCCTAGAAACAGCTCGACCAATTACATTTCAGGGTAGAATCCACCTATCAAATCTTTCTCACATATAAAGCAAAAGCCCGGCACAGCAACAGCAGCCTTGAAAATCTTCCAATGGAGTGTATGGAGATTCTAGCCCCCCTCTCCAGGAGATTCTGATTCAGGTCTGCAATGGTGCCTAACAATCTACATTTTAACCACCACTAGCCCCAGGCTTCTGACGGAGGTGGTGGTCTTAACCATATTTTGAGATTCTTGCATCTAAAGAATCCAACCACACAATATAACAAAGGTCATTTTAAGCAATTGATGTTAATTACACTGATATATCTTATCAAATATCTTGTGGGAACTTCAAGTTTTATCTTGGTATAAACCACAAATATTTCAAATAAACATTTCTAGAACAGTATTTCTCAAAGCCCTGACACGATAGAGATTTAGATTAAATTCAGTACACTCCCCGTTTAAACTGAAATCCCGAATCCCTTTCAGCAAACTGTAAGTCTTCAGATTCCTATCCTCTCCTATCTTGTCGATCCAATCCTAACCACCACTCACTGCTCCTTTGACCTTAATACTAACTCTTTACTGCTGCCCATTCTCATCCTAGGTATTGAGCTCTCTCCACCTGTACCTGCCTCTTCCAGTCCAGGACACTCAGAACTGACTACAAATACAGACCCCTAGTCCCATCTTCTCAATGTCCTGCAGCATCCATAAACCAAACTAGAGGGTTTTCTTTAAACATTGTTTTTGGTGCAATGTTTAAAAAGTAATAACAATGGTATAACTAGGCTTTGGAGTCAAATGGGTTCAAATTATGATTCTGCCATTACCTGTGTATGACTTTGAGCAACTTAACCTTTCTGAGCTCTTTTCAGTGAAATAATCATATCAAACTACCTCACAGGCTTGTGATGACTAAATTATATTAGCATACACAAAGATTTAGAATTGTTCTCAGTATATGGCAGATACACAAATTCTCAGCCCCCCCCCCCCCCCATTTTACCTGCAAAGCACCAATAGCTGCGCTCTGGAAGCGCAGATCTGTTTTGAAGTCCTGAGCAATTTCTCGCACCAGACGCTGGAAAGGAAGTTTGCGAATCAGAAGTTCAGTGGACTTCTGATAACGTCTAATTTCACGGAGTGCCACTGTACCAGGCCTTTAAAAAAAATTAATAAAGAAACTGTTACTAAATACATCACACAAAAGGATAAGTGGTCAGCTTTAAAGAATATGAATTTAAAAAATTAAATAAACCACCCAACCATTCTTCTGCTTCATTATTAAATTTCACTGGTCAATGTATGACCTGAACATTCAAGTCTATTAAGGGTAACAACAATAGCTTTAAAGCAAAAAGCATGAAATTAAAGTAGATTCTTAGCAAGGAGTTTATCAAAGCCCTGTTTATTTTCATTTTTTAACTTGTACATATGCACACATAAAAATCATCAACTTCTGTTAAGAATTACAACTTGGGAAGGTATTGGTTGTCACACCACTAATAACGAAGTTGACTCTTCTCAATTTAGCAGCACTCTCCTTCTTCCCACCTGCACCCTCAATTTTTAATAGCCCTTAAAGACCAACACAATTCAATGAACTTCATTAAAAAATACACTGTGGTATTTAAGTTGGATTTCCCAGAATACTTTTACTCTTTGACTACTGTTCATCCCTCATGCATTATTAAATTTAAATATGCCTGATTGTGCAGTGTTCCACATGGAAGAGTAAGAAATTTACCTCTAATTCTTAATTATTTCTTCCACTGTATGGGCTTTTATTTTAGGTTAATTGTATAATTTGCAGAGGCTACCCAAGTATGAACAACTTCTGCCCTCTAATGGCAGAGTCCCTTAACAACATTGCTCAGGTAGTTGAAAAATCAAACGAGCTAATACTGACGGAAACAAACCAATCAAGTAAAAGGGATAGAAACTTGACCAAAACAAAATGCCCGATCTTGATTAAATTATCATTTTGCCAGGAGCTGGGAATGATATCCTCAAAAATGTATTTTAAAAAATAACACTTTACTATTTTTAAAAATTACTAACTTAATAGCTAACTAAAAAGTCAATCTATCCCACTAACTTTATCAGTGACATATTATAATAGGTCTCCATAGGCTTCTGGGTCAGATTATGTCTTCAAAATTAACATGTTTCCAATAAAAAAAAATAAATTGTACATAGAAATGAATATATATTAAAAAGGCAGTAAATATTCAAAAGGGAAAAAAAATCAATTTCCCAAAAGCAAAAAGTTTTCCTGTTACCCATCTATTTGTTAAACCCATTTTTCCCCTTTTCTGTTTTAATACCTGTAGCGATGAGGTTTCTTCACCCCTCCAGTAGAGGGCGCACTCTTGCGAGCGGCTTTTGTAGCCAGTTGCTTCCTGGGTGCTTTACCACCGGTCGATTTGCGGGCGGTCTGCTTTGTACGAGCCATGGTAGAAAGACCTCCTTACTTACCTACCGGCATTAAAAAACCAAAAATCACCATATGCAACAACGGAACATACAAATTTTCCTGCCACTCTAACCCCCTCCCCAAATTTGGAAAATTTCATAGGTATAAAAAAAAAAAATCCGTATTGTTATATAATTTGAAAGGGTGCACATTACGTCTACCACCCAGATATGACTTCTTGAAACAAACTATAGTACTAGAAAATTTGTTAGCATCAATCTCAATCATCTCCCAAAATGCCAATTCTGAGCGACAAAACGGCAAAACATAAAGACCCCCTAACAGTCTTCGATCCGGTTTCTTTAATTAAAGTAGAAATTAGAAATGTCTGTAAACATTTGATCCACAAACAAGTCGAGGGAACGAAGCCACAAACCACAGAAAGGTCGAATCAAATTACAGCAAAAAAAAGGTTTTACCCGCCGCCCCCCGCCCCCCCGCCTTCCGTCGCCCCCGCCCCGTGTCTGGCAGTTGATGGACTGCTGTAAATATCTGAAAACATTCTTGGTTTTGCATCGTTACGGTTATGGTGACAAAAAGGCGTCTCGAAAAACAAGAGAGGAACAACAGCCACCACCAACGAGCATTCTACAAAGCGCCGTCCTCCCGTCCAGTCCTCACGGGCTTCGCGATGAAACACAAAGTGCCCCGCACCCAGGCTTTAATTAACGCACGACATCCGCCGACCGGTCCACTCCAGGCTCCACATAAACTTTTGGTTTTGCCTCCTCCGGGTCCCTCGGCACAGGGTCCCCCAACCTGCCCGCCTCGCTCCCAGCGCCTGGCGCTGGCACCAACTCGGCTCCCAGACCAGAACAAAATGGAAACAATCGCGAAACGTATCCGATTCGCTTCCAAAGAGACAAAACACCAGATCGCTCGAAAAGACCCCGATCCCCTGCCACGTGCCGCCCTCCAAAATGCAAAAGTTTTTTTTTTGCATTTCAAATGCATCAAGTTTCCGCTTCTCCAAAAAAGGGAAAAAAATGTCCCTCTTTTAAAAATTTTTTCCTCCTTTTTAGAAATGGGGAAGAGAGGAACGGGGGAGAAAATATGGTCGGTGACCAGAGAAGAGAGACAAGATGGTGAAGCTTAGCAACAACTGTGGGGAGGCAGCGAAAAGCGAGTTACCCCAGGGTGGGAAGCGGCGGCGATTTCCACCCCTTTCCCGCCCGAAAACTGGGGCCCGGGGCCCGGGGGCGGTAGTTAAGGGGCCCGCGCGGGTCCTGGTGAAGGTTTGGGGTCCGGGGAAGGGGCGGCGGGCGGGATTTCACCGAAGAAAGAGGAGCAGGGGCGCAGGGAGAAGGAGGGAGAGCAGGCTCGGCGCCGCGGCGGTGGCTGCTGCTGGGCTGAGGCGGCGAGAGACGTGGGAGCCGCCGCCGCCGCCTGAGGGAAGAGGGAAACTCGCTCCTCACCTCCATTTCTGGGCCAAAAAGTTTGTGGGCTACGCCGGAGGGGCCATGGGTCCCCTCCCGGCACCGCCAGGGGCCGGCTTCGGGCTGACGGCAAGCGGGGCTCGGTTCCGGGGAAGCGGGCAGACGGGGAAACTTACCCCCCTTCTCCTTCGGCTGGATCTCGGCGAGCGAGAGGCGGCGCTGGCGTTTGCGAGCGACGGCGGCGCGGCGGCGGCTGCGAACACAATTGAAAGATGGCTGACACCGAGGCTAGCCCCCAACACACGCCGCCCCGCCCCCGCGCCGCGCGCCAGCCAATCACACACAATGGAGGGAAGGCTCGGCTCCGCCCCGTGCCCCCCGCTCGCGCCCCGCCCCCGCCCCTCCCCCCGCGCGCCCGTTCGCTGGCGCGCGCTCGCCCCTCCCCCGCGCGCCGCCCGCTCCCTCCTCTCGGCCGCCTCGCGCCGTGTGTGTACAAACACAAAAGGCACGCCGAGGGGCCGCCGGCTCCCGCCGAGACGGCCGTTCGCCCCGTCTCGCCCCCGCCCCCGGCCTGCACTCCCACCCTGCTCCAAGCGCATACGTCACAGAACCCCCGAAGCCCGGGTTTGGGGCGCCGAGAGGGAAGTGGGGGCGGGGAGGGCGGGAGGCGGCGCGGCGGGTGAACGCCCGGCCTGCGGGCGTCTCGGGCCGCGGCGGGGAGGGCTGAGGGCCGCCCCCGCGGGGCCCCGGGCGCGTGGGGGTGGGGAGGAGGACGCGGCCGGCCGGTCGCCGCGCCCCAGTGGCAAAGACTCCCCGACAGGAAGCTCGCGAATGGGAGCCTGGCGTCCCGCGCCCGCTTTCTGACGGGGCTGCGGCTGGCGGGCGCACCGACGGCTTTCCTCCCGCTCGCGCCCGGGGCCAAGTGCGGCCGGGCCCTGCGGCTCAGGCCCGCGTCCGCCGCGGCCAACTTGAGCCGCTCAGACTCCGGCCCGGCCGGGGCGCGGGCTGCGGGCGGGACGGCGGGGCGGGCGGCCCCGCGCAGGTGGCGGTCTCCGGGCCGAGGGACGGGGCTCGCCCTCTTCCTGGGCCCGGGTGCCTGTGCAAGATGGCTGTGTTTTGTCAGCTCTGAAACAGTGTGTGGAATACGCGGCCACCGCACCAGGGCCGGACTGCCAGTCCTGGCTGTTTGTCCTGTCCCCAGCGTGGGCCTTGGAGCCCTCTCGGCGTTCGGAAGGGTTGCTTTGGAAAGGCAATTGCAGCATGTAGGGTAGTCAGACGTCGCCAGCAGCTCCTGCATGGTGTAGAGAAGGCTGAAAACCACTGAAATAAAGAAAACGTGGTGTGGGGATTGTTACATTGACCCATTTTCCGATTCTGAGTAGCGTAAGAAACAGACTTTTCATGGCTCAAGTTATCCTTGTTACTTGTCAGTTGATTGGCCGTAGAACATCTGAACCATCCTTAGATGGTATTGACAACGCTCCACAGCTGTTGTGAACAGAAGTGTCATGCAGACATCCCGTAGGAGAGTGAAGGAGATAAATTTCATAGATGAAGGGCACTAACTGCTATTTGTAATCTGAAGATCTCACAAAGCGTCTTAGTCATAAACATTATCCTGAAACAGATATATGGAAATCAGATATGAGGGGAAGGAATGGATTTGTCCAAGGTCACTTAAATGAGGAACAGACCCAGGAGAAACAACAACAACAAAAATATCCAGGCCTCCTGTTTCATTATTATTTAATGAATGTTAAGTGTCCGTGGTTGCTGTGCAGAACACATGCAATCTACAATCCTGTCCTAAAAGCACATATGCAAAAAGCTTTGGCTGAGCTGCCAGCAAAGAATTGCTATAATTTGAGCCAAGAAGAGTTATTTTGCTTGTTTGTTTTATTTTCAGGAGACCCAAATATTTATTGTTGGATTTATCCAGGAAGGCTGTTCTACATCGGTTAAATTCATCACATCTTCAAGAAATGTTAAATGACATGGGTAATGTCCTCTTTGTATGCTGGGTTTTTTCATAGCTCCGACTTCTTGGCTTTAAAAAATTTTTCTAACAGAGGGAAAGAAAAGACCATTTTAGGTGAAATCTTGGATTATTTGAAGCAACTCAGCAGTCTGTTTTGTAAAATGGAAGTAATAATGTTTATCCGTATGATGGTAGGCCACACATTCTTTCTAGTTGTAGGTTTGAGTACTTAATCACCTGGAGAGGTGACTGTTTACCCTCACTTTGGCTTCAGGAAGGTCTCTCAGTGAACGAGTATTTATTGAGTGCCAGCTGTGTGCTGGGCACAATTCGGGGTGCTGGGAATGCAGCAGTGAACAACACAAGCAACGTTCCTGCCCTGATGGACTTTGTGATTTCTGGAAGCATCGCCTTGTGCAGGAAAATAGCACCTGGAACAGGGGAAGGCAGGAGGGGCTTTGGAGCCCCAAGAGTTGCAAAAACTTAGGTAAGGGGAGGAGGGGACTATAGAGTCAAGATAATGGGGTAGGAGAGCTGGCGGTGCAAGAGGGGATCCTGGAGGAGCCCCAGGGGTCAGTCTGAATTGGCTTTACTTCTAGAACCCTTGAGCTAATAATGGCCTCAACATTTGGAGTTAAAAAAAAATGGGGAAGGGGAGGAGAGGAGCAAACCCTTATAAGTTAAAGTATTTTCTCTAGGATAGAATACTTATGGCCACAAATTTAGATTTGTTTATAAGTAAAAGTAAAAAAAAACAGTAGAATGGAAAGGATTTTAAAAGCACCACTATTCCTATCCACTTGGCTCCTGTCAGTCAGCTGCCAAGATTACTGCCTCAGAGAGGAAAGTTTCTGGCCACTCTCTTGCTATCTCCATGCACACTTTATCACATCACCCTTTATCACATTGGTTTAAAATCTACCATTTGTTCACTTGCTTGTTGTCTGTTTCCTCCCTGAAGAATGTAAACTCTGGGACAGCTATGGTCTTATCTGTGTCCTTCTACTAGCCTAGCACTGCCCGCCTCCCCAACCCGCAGTTTGGGGCCTTTCCCCATTTGCTGTACCTCCTTATTAGCTGATCTCATCCAGTTCCATGGAAATTATCATACACAAAAGTAGGGAGAACAGTGTAATGAACCCCTTGTACCCATCACTCAGCTTCAAAAATGATTGACCAGTGACCAATCTTGTGTTCCAGCTATACATCTACTTACTCCGCCTACGTCCCCCCCTTGAATTATTTTGAAGCAAATCCCAGACTACATCATTTCATCTGTAGATATTTCTGTATGTGCCTCTTAAATCTCTTAAAATCTGCAGATTCTCTGTTATTTGCACTTTGTTGGAAAATATGGATCGTTTGCCCTGCGGCTCTGGATCCCAACCCCGTTTCTATAACTGTCCCTCCCCTCAGTCTTGCCCAGTAAATGGCACCACCACTTACTCAGCTGCTCAAACCAAAAAGTATATCCTCCTTGAGCCTCCTTTCCTTCCACCCCCACGGCCAGTGCATTGGTCCTGCCTCTGAAATGCTTCTCAGAGTAACCTGCTCTCTCCTTGCTCCTCACCTCTCACCTGGCCTCCCACAGTAACTTCCTATATGAGCTTTCTCTTTCCACGTTCGCAACTCTGTGTCCCGTTCGCTCCATAGCCTACATGGGTTAGATTTACAGCATGTAAATCAGATTAGGTCACATTCTTGCTTAAATCCTTTCAGTGACCTCCTGCTGCTCTTGGTTGAACTGCACGTGTGTGGGCTCCGGCATTATCCCTCCTTCCCCTCACACTGTGTCACAGACCAGCCACCTCTGTCCATCCAGTCCTCCCCTGCCTCAGGGTCACTGCACGTGCCCTTTCTGAGGCCTGAACGTTCTTCCCCCAGCTTTTAATAGGACCAGCTCACTATCTTCTAAGACAACATTTCTCACCTTTCCCATGTCATTTTAGTCTTAGAAAAATGATCACGTTTGTAAAGTCCACTAAGGAATAGTGGAAGGGATTTGGAGTCATCCGTACGGAACCTGATTTAAAAGTTCATTACAGCCATACCTCATTGTGCCTCACTTTACTGCACTTCACAGATACCGCATAGTTTACAAATTGAAGGTTTGTGGCAATTCTGTGTCAAGCAAGTCCGTTGACGTCATTTTTCCAACAGCATGTGCTCATTTCCTGTCTTTGTCACATTTTGGTAATTCTCACAATGTTTCGAACTTTTTCATCGTTATTACATCTGTTATGGTGATCTGTGGTCAGTGATCTTTGATATTACTATTGTAATTTTTTTTATTGTTTTGGGTTGTTTTTTTTTTTTTTTTTTGAGACAGCGTCTGACTCTGCACTGGCCTCTTAGTGTTCAAGTGACAGGAAGAGTCACAAGTCTCTCACTTTAAATCAAAAGCTAGAAATGGCCTGGGTGTGGTGGCTCATGTCTGTAATCCCAGCACTTTGGGAGGCCGAGGCAGTAGGCTCGCTTGAGCCCAGGAGTTCGAGGTTGCAGTGAGCTATGATCATGCCACTACACTCTAGCCTGGGTGACAGAGTGACACCCTGCCTCAAAAATAAATAAATAAATGAACTGAACTCCATAATACTCTGAGGAATCAAAGGCAGCGTGTTTGTGGTCAGCATCTTTGGTTTTTTGTTTAGAAACCCTAGAGTTAACCTGTGATTCCATACCTCAATCTCAGACTTCTTTGAGTGCTAATCCTAGGGTGTACTATTAGGTGTAACTTGGCCATCTGAGGCAAGGAGTTTGAGACCAGCCTTGGCAACGTAGCAAGAACCTGTCTCTATAAAAAATTTAAAAAGAACAACTTAGCCAGTTGCGGTGGCGCATGCCTGTAGTCCCCAGTGCTCGGGTGGCTGAGGCAGGAAGATCACTTGAGCCCAGGAGTTACAGGTTATAGTGAGCTATGATGGCACTACATACAGTCTGAGTGACAGAGCAAGACTCTATCTCTAAAAAAAAAAAAAAAAATTAGAAATGATTAAGTTTAGAAAGGAAGACACATCCAAAGCCGAGATAAGCCGAAGGCTAGGCCTCTTGCACCAGTTAGCCAAGTTGTGAATGCAAAGAAAAGTCCTTGAAGAAAATTAAAAGTGCTACTCCAGTGAACACGTGAATGGTAAGAAAGCAAACAGCTTTATTACTGATGTGGAAAAAGTTTGAGTGATCTGGATAGAAGATCAGACAGGCCACAACATTCTCGTAAGCCAAAGCCTAATCCAGAGCTAGATGCTAACTTTCTTCAATTCTGTGAAGGCTGAGAGGTGAGGAAGCTGCAGAAGAAAAGTTGGAATCTAGCAGAGGTTGATTCATGCAGATTAAAGAAAGAAGCCATCTCTATAACATAAAAGTGCCAGGTGAAGCAGCAAGAGCTGGTGGAGAAGCTGCAGCAAATTATCCAGAAGATCTGGCTAAGATAACTGATGGAGGTGACTACACCAACCAACAGGTTTTCATTGTAGATGAAACAGCTTTCTATTAGAAGATGCCATCTAGGACTCAAAGAGGTAGAGCAGTCAATGCCTGCCTTCAAAGCTTAAGTACAGGCCGACTCTCTTGTTAGAGGGCAGTGCAGCTGGTGACTTTAAGTCAGAAGCCAGTGTTCATTTACCGTTCTGAAATCCTAGGCCTCTTAAGAATTTTGCTAAATCTACTCTGCCTGTGCTCTAAATGGAACAACAAAGCCTAAAGGATAACATATCTGTTTACAGCATGGTTTACTAAATATTTTAAGCCCACTGTTGAGACCTACTGCTCAGAAAAAAAGATTCCATCCCAAATATTACTGCTCATTGGCAATGCCCCTAGTCATCCAAGAGCTCTTAGGCAGATGTACAGGAGTTTTTGGTTCTTTTTGGTGGTGGTTGTGTTGTTTTTAGCCTCTTTACATCCATGGATGTACAAGATTCATGTTTTTTTCATACGTGCTAACACAACATCCATTCTGCAGTCTGTGGATCAAGGAGTAATTTCTACTTTCAAGTCATATTATTTAAGAAATACATTTTATAAGGGTGTAGTTGATATAGATAATGATTCCTCTGATGGATCTGGGCAAAGTATGTCAAAAACCTGGAAAGGATTCACCATTCTAGGTGCCATTAAAAACATTTGTGATTCATGGGAGGAGGTCAAACTATCAGTATTAACAGGAGTTTGGAAACAGTTGATTCCAACCTTTATGGATTACTTTGAGGGGTTCCAGACTTTAGTGGAGGAAGTAACTGCAGATGTGGAAATAGCAAGAGCAATAGAATTAGAAGTGGAGCCTGAATTGCTGCAATCTGAATTGCTGTAAACTTTAATGTTTGAGGAGTTGCTTCTTGTGGAGAACCAAAGAAAGTGGTTTATTGAGATGAAATGTACTCCTGGTGAAGATGCTGTGAACATTGTTGAAATGACAACACAGGATTTAGAATATTACGTTAACTAGCTGATAAAGCAGCTGGCAGAGTTCTTCAAAAAATTGAAGATTGACTCCAATTTTGAAAGAAGTTGTACTGTGGGTAAAGTGCTGTCAGACAGCGTCTGCATGCTGCAGAGAAATCTTTCATAAAAGGAAGAGTCGGTCGATGCAACATACTTGATTGTTGTCTAATTTTAAGCAATTGCCACAGCCACCCCCAACTTTCACCAACCACCACCCTCATCAGTCAGCAGCCATGAACATCAAGGCAGGACCCTCCACCAGCAAAAATATTATGACTTGTTGAAGGCTCAGATGATCGTTAGCATTTTTTAGCAATATAGTAATTTTAAATTAAGGTATGTACATTGTTTTTTTAGACATGATGATATTGTACTCAATGGACTATAGTATAGTATAAATATAACTTATATATATATATATATATATATATATATATATGTATGTACTAGTTGAAGTTATACATTTAAAATTCTTCCTGGCCAGGCGCAGTGGCTCAGGCCTGTAATCCCAGCATTTTTGGAGGCCATGGTGGGAAGATCGTTTGAGGCCAGGAATCTGAGACCAGTCTGGGCAACATAGCAAGACCCTGTCTCTACCAAAAAAAAAAAAAAATAGCCAAGCATGGTGGCACTTACCTGTAGTCCCAGCTATTAATACTTGGGAGGCTGAGATGAGAGGATCACTTGAGCCCAAGAGTTTGAAGTTACAGTGAGCTGTGATCACACAACTGTACTCCAGCCTGGGGGACAGAGTGAGACCCTGTCTCTAAAATAAATAAATAATAAAATTCTTTTCTGTCTTCATTGATAAACGTCTTTAAATGTCTTATGAATGGATTTTGAATTCAGTTATGCTTTTTAAAGATGAAGTATTAGGCCGGGCGCGGTGGCTCACGCCTGTAATCCTAGCACTCTGGGAGGCCGAGGCGGGC
>CM052455.1:9348533-9393200 GCA_028533085.1 Varecia variegata
TGGCCAACTAAAATATATATAGAAAAAATTAGCCGGGCACGGTGGCGCATGCCTGTAGTCCCAGCTACTCGGGAGGCTGAGGCAGTAGGATCGCTTAAGCCCAGGAGTTTGAGGTTGCTGTGAGCTAGGCTGACGCCACGGCACTCTAGCCCGGGCAACAAAGCAAGACTCTGTCTCAAAAAAAAAAAAAAAAAAAAAAGATGAAGTATTTAATTATGTAGCTCAAATGACACACTGCACATGTGTGCTAAGCAGTCACCCTGCAACTGCCTTGGACACCAGCAAAAAAGGACTACAAATGGAGAGAGGTACCTGACAAGAGGACGGAAATTCAGGTCTGTACTAGGATTCCTGTTCATCCTCGTCCCCAACCCTGACTGTCTGCATTTGGGGCTGTGTCACTGTTCCTTAGGACCTGGCATAGCTATTCCTCAGGCTTTTTGGCCATGACAGGCAGTGCTCTCTGCCCCTCAGGGCTAAAGCAGGGGCCCAGCGGGCAGGAGGCCTCCTCGGCTGTGCTGAGCATCTCACATGGAGCAGTGAGCGGTGGGCACCACTCGTCTGCCTAGTACTGTGGGGACCAAGGGGTACAGGTTAGGTCTGTTCTGTCCAGCAGGCCCTCCAAGGAGCCCAGATGAGGCTGCTTACAACCAGGAGCCCTGGTCCCTGGAGCTGGGGGACCCTATGTCCCCGGACCCTGGCAGTCCATATAGTGAAGACCATTGGCTGCTCTGAGGACTCAGCTCCAGTGTAACCCTTCGGCCACCGCTGAGTCCCTGTCTTCCCTGCCCCATCCCGTATGTGCTTTGTGACGTCTGTATGCTTATTCCCTTCAGAGCATCTCTCACAAGCTGACATTTTGTTGATTTGTTGGCTGGTTTGTGTTCTTCTCCACTAGACTGTAAACTTACTGAGAGCAGGGACCTTGATGTTTTATAGACTCTTCTGTCTCCATCAACCTGGATAGTACCCAGCTCATGCCGACACTTAATAAACGTCTGACGGATGAATAAGCAAAAGCGGCCATGTTTTGTTGAGTCTTACAATCAGTGGTAAGTTGTGTTACTATTTCGTTTGCAGCATATTCAAATCTGGAAAGCTGTACCTCTTAGAATTAATGAGCTATGGTATGTTTCTCAGTATTTTCATCAGTAAAAGGAGAAGAAGGAGAATGATGATATTTTTCTCATGGTGAAGGTGTAAGGATGAAATGGTCCCCTTTGACCAGGGCTAACCATGACTATTAATATTCTGTTAATTTTGGGCCGGGCGCGGTGGCTCACGCCTGTTATCCTAGCACTTGGGAGGCCGAGGCGGGCGGATTGTTTGAGCTCAGGAGTTTGAGGTTGCTGTGAGCTAGGCTGACGCCACGGCACTCACTCTAGCCCGGGCAACAAAGCGAGACTCTGTCTCAAAAAAAAAAAAAAAAAAAGAAAATATTCTGTTAATTTTGGATACTCATTAAATGAGTAATGGTATCTGTTCTTATCATTCTTCCCTTCTTACCAAGCGACTTTGGGATTGCATTTGGGCTCCCTGTGGAGATCGGAGATGCCCTCTGGTATCTGGGAGATCTCCATACTCTCTTTGTAAGTGAACACATGAGTGTCCCGGTTCTGCATAGTCTCGGTGAACTGGGTTAGTGTGGTCGCCTTGAGCAGGAGGGCTGAGATTGCAAGGCCCAGAGCCACACCTCGCACCGCAGGGAACGCTGCACAGAAGTGGCACCTGGTGAAGCCCCTTGTTGGATGTTAGAAAAAGAAAGTAAATTCTTTCTTATATAGCCCCCCTCACTCCTAGCATTTATAAGAATATCTAAAATGCCAGGCAAGTTAATTTATCCCATTATATTAAGAACTTTTTCTTTTCAATAAACTATTTTTTTCCAATTATATTACAAATTTTATTTTATTGTTTTGCAAGTCACTTAGGAAACTTTATCAAAATGTTTTTCATCTGACGAATACTTTAAAAAAAATTTTTTTATTTCAGCATATTACGGGGGTACAAATGTTTAGGTTACGTATATTCCCTTGCCCCACCGAGCCCGGGTTGCCCACCCTGCTGCCTCTCTGTCCTTAGGGGTAATAAGAGCCACCATTTACTGAGTGCAGACTGTGGGCCACACACTGTCCCAAGTGTCTCACACCTGTTCAGTCTTTATTTTTATTTTTTATTTTTTATTTTTTTTGCGACAGAGTCTCGCTCTGTTGCCTGGGCTAGAGTGAGTGCTGTGGCGTCAGCCCAGCTCACAGCAACCTCAAACTCCTGGGCTTAAGTGATCCTCCTGCCTCAGCCTCCCGAGTAGCAGGGACTACAGGCATGCGCCACCATGCCCGGCTAATTTTTTCTATACATATTTTAGTTGGCCAGATAATTTCTTTCTATTTTTAGTAGAGATGGGGTCTCACTCTTGCTCAGGCTGGTCTCGAACTCCTGACCTTGAGCGATCCGCCCACCTCGGCCTCCCAGAGTGCTAGGATTACAGGCTGGGCCACCGCGCCTGGCCTGTGTTCAGTCTTTTAATCCTCCTGAAACCTATGAAGCAGATCCTATTGTTACCACTCCTATTTTACAGACGAGAAGGCTGAGGCACGGAGACTAAGTTACTTGTTCAAGGTCACAAAATAATGAGGAATCAAACTAGGTGGGCTGGCTCCAGAGTTGACATCCTTAACCCCTTATTAGTTTTGTGATAAGAAAACCCAGCAGCGCTCAGCAGCCCGAATAAAAGAGCAAAGAAAACTCTTTATTCTTTTTTTTTTTTTTTTTTTTTTTGAGACAGAGTCTCACTCTGTTGCCTGGGCTAGGGTGAGTGCTGTGGCGTCACCCCAGCTCACAGCAACCTCAAACTCCTGGGCTCAAGCGATCCTTCTGCCTCAGCCTCCCGAGTAGCTGGGACTACAGGCATGCGCCACCATGCCCGGCTAATTTTTTTCTATATATTTTTAGTTGGCCAGATAATTTCTTTCTATTTTTAGTAGAAATGGGGTCTCGCTCTTGCTCAAGCTGGTCTCGAACTTCTGAGCTCAAGTGATCCTCCCACCTCAGCCTCCCAGAGTGCTAGGATTATAGGCGTGAGCCACCGCACTCAGCCCAGTCTTTTCCAAGTATAAATTTATATTTGGGTAAAGTTTCTTCCATAGCAGGGCTGAAAAAGATAAATTATAGAACTCAAAGAGAGCTCCCCAGAAGAAAGCTTGAACTTACCTGAGAAAATGTTAGAGGTGAATATCCTTAGCTTCTTTTGCTTATATATAGTTTAACATTTTACAATGAATATGTCTTACCTTTGTAATAAGAAAAACAATACATTTATTTTATAAGAATTGTTCAGTAGACATGGATTAAAGGTTATAAGAAAGCAGGGAAACTGAGGCCACCTTCTCACTTTGGAGGCTGTAGGATACGGGAGTGTATTAAAAGCAATCTCAGGGATCCATATCCCCTCTTCACTCAGGATTCCAGTACATTCCAGTGGCCATCCTACTGAAAGCACCTGCCGTTCTCCACCTGACAGCCTTCCTTCCACCTGATGTATGGACGTGCTGGAGAGTTAATGCCCTGGGAGCAGGCCTCAGCCAATGGCGGATGGGGACTGGAGGCTCCCTACCTCCCTCGCCCTGTGAGTAGGAAAATTCAAAGGCACGGGCTGCACTGTCTTCCTGAGTTGGCAGCAGGCTTGAGCCCCAGTCGCAGCTACACAGCAGTACCTTGCTTAATGTCACCTTGCGTGGCTTCCTTCCCTTTCCTGCCTTACTTCCTCTCTAGTCTTCCTGGAATCACCTCCCAGAGAAACTAGTTGAATCATAGAAACAGAAACTAAAGTGGTTGCTAGGGGCTGGACAGAGAAGGAAACGGGGATTTATTATTTAAGGGGTAGAGTTTCAGTTTCACAAGGTGAAAATTACTATGGAGATGGATGGTGGTGACGGCTGTACAACATTGTGAATGTATTTAATATTAATACCGCCGAAGTGTGGTATTAAAAATGATTAAGGTGGTAAATTACATGCTTTGTGTATTTCACCACAATAAAAAAATTGAGACAAAACAAAACACACAGAACAAAACTAGTCACACTCAAATACTGCCTTAAGATCTGATTCTAGAACAACCTAACCCAAGATAGTAGGAGTCAATATTAATTTCGGGTAGCAGAGGGAAACCAACAGTTTATTGAGCTCTTGAAGCTCTCAGAAACCGATCCTAGTGGATTCTGTGGTATGGGCATCACAGACAGGGGTGTGACCAACACTCCCCTGCTGCCCCCCACATGACCAACCGGCAGGACAGGAGCTGCCATATTTATTTTAAATATTTCCCTCTAATTTTAAAATAAATCAAACATAAAACAGATATGGCTAAAATCCATTTGAACACTGTCCTCCCCGCTGCCGGCCGCCTTCTCTCCCTCTTCAGAGGACCTAGCCTCAAGAATACCATTGTATGTCTTTCCCATTCATGTTTTTATGCTTTTAATATATAATGTCTTTTAAAAACCAATGATTGTGTTCCTTTTTTTTTTTTTCAGATGGGGTGTTGCTCTGTTGTCTGGACTAGAGTGCAGTGGTGTCACCATAGCTCACAGCAACCTCAAATTCCTGGGCTTAAGCCATCCTCCTGCCTCAGCCTCCTGAGGAGCTAGGATTATAGGTGCGTACCACCACATCTAGCTAAATTTTTCTATTTTTTTGTAGACACAGGATCTCGCTGTGGTGCTCAGGTTGGTCTCAAACTCCTGGCCTCAAGCAGTCCTCCTGCCTCGGCCTCCCAAAGTGCTGGGATTACAGGCGAGAGCCACCACACCTGATGATAAATTGACATTGTATCATCAAGTTATACCGGCACACTCACTTGTGTTACTATTTGCTTAATGTCTCTCTCTCCCACAAGAACAGAATCCAACTGTGCTTCTCACTGGTGAATTGACAATGCCGGCCATGATGCTTAACCTGTAGGAGGCTCTTAATATACATTTGTTGTTTGAGGGAATAAAATCTACCTTTACTATTCTGAAGCGGGGACTTCTATTCCTAGAGTTTCCAAAACCAGATAGCATTAGTTTTTATTTAAACCACTGTGATTTCTTTCAAATCAAGAACATCTTGGTCCTTAGGCAGTGGATTCAGGAGGGAACTAGAGAGAAATTTTCATTCTGCCTCGTTGTGGAGAACTAGCAACAAGAGCACTCAGCTCAGCTCTCTTCTCCTCTCTCCCTCCAAGTGCCCGGGGGAGAACGGGGGCAGCAGTACCAACCAGAGAATATCAAAGCAGAAGTATGTGATGCTTTGGCACCCACGGCCTCACCTGCTGGCATCGTCAACATCTAACCCCAGCCCTTAGAGTTTAAAAATAATTTTTAAAAATACAGTGGGTGAGCAGATGGCCTCAAGTGCTTGTGCCCACCTGGTCCTGGAGACATGGTGCGGTGCTCAGGTCTACTCCGGGCCCACGTGGGCCGTGAGGCCCTGCTGCTACGGGCTCCGCCTGGGGACACCTGAAGCTTTGGGTTGAGAGGCTCAAAGTGCATCTGAGCTGTCAGCACAGAATTAATGAGGGTGAGCAGATGCCTGAGGCCTTCTCCGGGACACTTCCCCCTTGTCCTGCAGTCTGGCACAGAGGCCGTGGCTCAGTAAACTTCAGATCGGTCGCTTCCACGTACAAGGGAGGGCATGAAAGGAAGTGAGTTCCTTTCCCAGTGACAGTGCCAGCCAGTCTGTCTGCTGCAGATTGAGAACTGCACCTTGCCAGGACAAAAGGTCCAAAGAACACAGTCAACTCAGCGTCTCCGGCCAGGAATGAAGTTGTTGGTTCTTAAGGGGTGAGGGAATCTATGGCCTCAAGTCATCAAATACTCATCGCCTCCAACTAGACCCAGCTGGACCCGGTGAGCCCCGTCACAGTGAGACTCAGAACCTGCTCGTGCCGAGACGTGCCTAGACAACCGCGTGGGTTTCTCTGTAAAACTGGTACTTTTCCTTGGTGGAAAATGAGGAAGTGAGGAGAACGTGACCTTTGGCGTAAGACAGACCTGGGTTCCTCTCCTGGCCTCCGACCTGCTGTGTGTACTTGAGCTTTCTGAGCTTCAGAGAATCCCCATTCTACAGAGCAGCAGAGAGAATTCGGTGAAAGCACAACTGCATCTCCTCATCTGGATTGGGAGAGAGTCAAAGTTCTTCTGGAAAAGACAGATACGATGTGAAGATCAGATCCAGGTGGCAACACGGGTCACCAGGGGCTGCAGGGCCTGGCATGGCCTCGTGGCTGGTAGAGGCGTGCCCCGGTGAGAGTCGGCGTGGCTCTGCTCCTGTCAGTAAGCCACGTGGTGGCTTGGTGCTTGGGAGTGGCCTCCTTTAGTCACTCACTGCGTCACCCTGGCACAGAAAGGTTCCAGTCTCGGTCCCACACAGCGTTTTTCATGTTAGGAAGGAGAGTGGTTTTCATTCTCAGAGTAACGTGGCCTCCGGGTGACCATGCAGCTCCAAAGCTTCTGATGTAGCTGGCTGTCCCCTGTGCCGAGTTCTCACTTGAGGCTGAAGACACTGCCCTCAGAGGTATAGGGGGTCTGTTGCCCCTTATTGGCTAAACTGGAAAAGCAGAATCTCTTCTCCCTCTCCACATCTGAAAGAGCAGTTCTGTCCTCTTGCCTACAGAGCCTCTCGTCTCGGGAACATTCCCGATGGGTAGAACAGTGGGTTCTGCAGTTCCACCTCTTGCACCACCGTCAGGCATGTGCAACATCAGGCTGGCCAAACACTACCGAAGGAAGCATACATTACTCAGGGAATGCGAGCTTGTAGGCCCCACGCCCACGGTGAGTGTCATGGACTCACCAAAGAGGCATGTTGCAAATGGCGAGTGGCATCTTGTTCCAAACAATATGAAGCTGATAGTAATGAGGGAAGGTGTCCAAGTGACACTTCTCTGGATTCTCCACCTAGGAAAACACAAAGAAATTTTGGTGGTTGGGGTTCAAGCCAATAACTTCTCTACCGAAACTATTCTTTTAGTTCTTTCAAGCTGGTTTCGCAAGGTTTTAAAGAAGTCACCCAGTTGTGGGTGGAGCATTATCTTCGTAGAACTACTCCCAGGGACCTGAAATACCATCCGAAAATATGCAAGACGTGTTTGTTCCCAAGGTCAGGGGCTTCTTTGGGCTAGAGTTATACTTCACTGTGCGCCAGGCACACGTGGATTTTTAGTTTGACTTGTAAGCCCTAGCAAGTTGTTGGCAGACATTTAACAATATGTGGAATCATAAAATATATAATATTTATCCTTCCCTTGTTTGTTATGACATTTTTGCCCTGGAGCTAAGGTGGCAGGTATCAGAAGTGTTTCACACACAGTCCATATCTTGTACTGTGTATTCATTCTCAGATTTGGGCTTTGGCAGAGATGCTAAACACACAGATGCCAATTAGGAAACTAAAATCCAGTCATTACTCAGAGATTAAACATTTCAACACAGTGTCTCAAACTATAATTTAAGGCAGTGAGCTTTGTTACTGGGAGAACAAAAACACAGAGAGCCAGACAACTATTTTTGGAGTTGTTCTTATCTTCAAGACAATCTACTCTACTCTATACATTATCAACTTGTTTACAGTATTCCCAACCTTACAAATCAATCTAAAGAAAACATCATATAATGACACATTGGTGAAATGGCCTAGGGAGAAGCAGACAGAAGAGGTGATAAGAACAAGAGAGAGGGAGAGACCGCTTCCCCCCCTCAAAAAGGTTAAGGAAGAAATTAAAACAATTAAAATCTATAGTCTTTGCATCACATTTTAAGAGATAGTACAGTTAATTTTGCCCTAAATCTACTCTTTGTATTCTGTTATATCTTCCAACTCAAAGTATAATCGCAAGAATATAAATTACACATACAATATGTACATATCTGGAGCACATGCTAATGAAATTTCTTTATAAATATCACAGTTTACTATTTTATATATGGCAAGTCATATATAACAGTATCTATCTGTCTATCCACAATCAGAAAAAATGACTTGCTGAAAGAATTAAGCTTAAAAAGTCCATTTCCCAATACTTAAACATTTGGTCAACTGTCTTCTTATGATTTCATTTGTCTGTTTTTATCCTGCCGTTTTTGCATCATTTAACACATTCTTAATGGCTTTCTAAACAAATGAGTTAACATAGGTAAAGTGCTTAAAAGTACTACGTAAGTATATACAATTATTATTATTTATTACTTCTGACTCTGGAAATTAACAGAGCTAAGAATATTTTGAAAGTGCTGAGAGCTAGTTTGAGATATCTTGGTATGTAAAAAAAAAGAAAAAAAAAAAAGAAACAAACAAACAAAAAAAGAAAGTGCTGAGAGCATCTTACTGTATTTATAATACATCATATTAGGATGATAACAGCCCAAGTATTCCAGGGCAGTATAAACATAATAAAAATGGTTTTTAAAATACTTTAAATAATTTGTTTAACAGGTTTTTTTTTTACATATGCAGAGCATGAATTGGATGGAGAGAATTCTGCTCTGTTGGGCCTAGAGTCCCCCAGAAGCCTGGTGAAAACTCAGATTGCCGGTTCCCACCCCAGAGTTTCCCATTCAGTAGGTCTGCACAAGGGCCCAGGAATTCGCATTGCTAACAATTCCCAGTTGCTGTTGATGCTGCCGGTCCCGGGCCCACACTGTGAGAGCTGCTGCTCTCGCTAAACCGTCTGTCTCTTCCAAACCAGCCTGCTTCGTTTTTATTTATTTATTTTTTTTAATTTTTTTTTCTGCAACCAGTTCCATTCCTTTATTATTTCATGTCAAGCATGAGCTTTAACTGTTTATATGGGCCAGTTTCTTATCTTTTTTTTTTTTTGAGACGGAGTCTCACTCTATCGCCCAGGCTAGAGTACAGTGAGGTCAGCCTAGTTCACAGCAACCTCAAACTCCTGGGCTCAAGCGATCCTTCTGCCTCAGCCTCCTGAGTGGCAGGGACTATAGGCGCTCGCCACCACACCTGTCTAATTTTTCTATTTTTAGTAGAGACAGGTCTCCCTCTTGCTCAGGCTGGTCTCGAACTCCTCCTGACCTCAAGCGATTCTCCTGCCTCAGCCTTCCAGAGCTCTAGGATTGCAGGTATGAGCCACCGCCTCAAGTGATCTCTTCATTACCAGTTGTCACCTAAGCTAGAGAATATTGCTTCAATATCTAACTTCAGGTTTTCTCCAGCCTCCGTTTTCCTTGAGAACAAGTTTCCCCTCTCTGTTCTCTTTGCTTTCTTCCTGCATCCTTGTTTTGCTTGACTTGCATTGGTGCCAGTTTAGCAATAATTCACTAACCATAAAAAATGTCCTCTCTGAATCTGTAGTTACAACTGCCTACGTTAGATGGAAAGAAAAGCGCCCCAATACTTTTGCAGGTTCAGGCAGACATGGATACAGTTATAATTAAGTAGTAAATCACAAGATGCTGTTAGAACATGCCTCAGATGTGTTGGGAAAAGTTGAATGTCCTCACTTGCCAGTAGAAAAGAAATAAAAGAAAAGAAAAGCCCAGCCAGGCTTAACCAGACAGGGCTTATGCTCAGTGTGACCGTAAAACCACTCCCAGCTTGTGTTTTCAGGAATGAAGGAATGAAGGATCCAGTGAACAAAAAGCCAGGCTTATATTACACACCAAGTGCTAATTTCCTCCTTAGTTCAGGTCAGACCATTTCCTGGTTTGCAAGGGGCAACTTTGGTTAGACTAATTGTGAGATTAAAAGTCCCAAACCTCTATGACTGGCATGCCAAGAAAACCTAAAATTTAATTAAAACTACGACAAAATCACATAAAAAGACTCCATTCCGGGCCCTCAATTAGAAGATACAGGATTTGAACCTTGATCTGCCATCAACTAACCGAGCACTGTGACCTCGCGGCAGCTTGCTCTGGCCTCAGAGGCTGGTGGTTGGTGTTGGTCCCTGCACAGGGACATTGACGTGGGCGGCCCTTGATTCCCAGCCCAGACTTCAGGGAAACAAGCGAACAAGTACCAGAGGAGGCCACGACTCTCAGTCGCTAACTGCCCTTTGAGCCCAATTCAGGATATGCTTCCGTGGAAGGAAGTCTCTTTGCTGGGCAAATATATATGAGTGTGACAACTTGATGATGCCTCCTCCTGGAGCCTGTCCCCAGCACACGCGGTGGCCGTGTCAGCAGCCTGCTGAACTGCAAGAGGAGATGCACTGACCAGAGGGAGTTGTAGTTGTCACAGTCGTATTAATTTAGGTAAACCGTAGGCTAAAAAGACTTCTGTGCTTTGGACTGGGACCCCCAACCACCACCTGTAACATTAGTTTTGTAGGAAAATGCTTCCTGGACTACAGATCCCTCAGTAAATTGCTGTGTGTCCTCATCACAGGACGTGGGCGGGACCGTAGAGATAATGCAGTCGAACCCCAGATTTTCTAATGCCTTCCTTTAGGATGCTCCCAGGTACAGGATCAAAGCGTGTGTCGTAACAGTATTGCTCCTGGGCGGCAACATGTTCTTCACGCGTGGCCCCCGGCCATCTGGCGGCCACAGCATCACTCGGTAACTTAGAAATGCAAATGCTCAGGCCTCACTCCAGAGTCAGAAACTCTGGGGGTGGGAGCCAGCAGTCTGTTTTAACAACTCCTCTGCGTGGTGCTGAAGTTTGGGAATCACTGGTCTAGAGGAAAAACATGTTTATAGAGGGAAAGTGTTGGAGGGGATCACTTTATTGTTGCCCTTGAAGGTGCTTGATATTTGTGTAAATAGCCACTTTTGTCCCTTCTTTGCAACCCAGAAAAGCAGAAATCACTTCATTCTGCCCTCTTCAGCAAGAGCAGGCTGACAAGGTAGTAGCTGAACACTCTCTCTCTACCTTTCTCTGATCTCATGATGGAGCCAAGATTCTGCCCGGAGAAGGTGCTCCTGCCAGCACCAGGCCTGTCCGCCCTGGAGGTCACAGGGCAAGGTGCTTCCCCGAACCGTTCAGAGGCGGCAAGGCAAGCTGAGGTCAGGGATGTGACAGCTTGGCTACCACCTGACAGGTAGAAGATCTGATTGTACGCTCCGGAGTCCCGTCTGGTCCTCCCGGGGAGCCCGCCAGCTTGGGAAACACCTGGTAGGTCCATCCACATACGGCCAGGAGAGCTGAGGGCTGGAGCCTCGCAAAGCAAGGACAAACGTCCTCGATAACTTTCCACGGGCTGCTGTCAGAATAAATGGCAATGCAGGGTGGACCCAGAGGGCTCTGAGCCATTTCGGAGACAGGCATCGTATGAAGACTATTCATGGATGGCCATGTGTGTTTATTACATGTGGGTGACTTTTTACTGTTTGTCTTTCTGCCTTGCACAGATTCAACTAGGAGTTCCTGAAGAAGGGGCCATCGCCTCACTTAATATTCTGTTGCTAAGATTCAACCATATTGTTATATGTATCTGTAGTTCATTTGTTTTAATCACTGAATCATATTCCATTGTAGGACTAAAACACAACTTATCCATCTGCTCTCCTCTTGGTAGGCATTTGGGTTGCTTGGGGGTTTTGTTACTGTGAATAGAAGACAGGATGCTCTTATCTGGAAAAAGATCAGTAAGGAGCAACTTACCCTATTGATAACAAAACCGATTATGAAATAGAGTAATTAAAGCAGTGCAGTACTGGCCCAGGGATTGGCAAACTGACCAGTGGAATAGGACGGAATGGTATGGAACTTCTGTGTGTATCAGAGGTGGTATTTAAGACCAGTAGGGAAAGGAGGGACTGTTCAATAAATGGAATTGTATACAATTATTATCCATATGAAGAAGGATGAGATTGGATCCCTACCTCCAACTATAAATAAAAAACACCAAATGGATTAAGACCTTCAATATCAAAGCAAAACACAGAAACTCTAATGATAAAATAGAGGTAAATCTCTCAGACCTTGAAGTTGGAAAAGACTTCTTAAATAAGACATGAAAATACTGAGCTAAAAAGGAAAGACTGGTAACTTTGACTATATTAGAAGTAAGAGCATTTGGTTGCCCATAGATTTTATGTAAACAAATCTCCAGGACTACAGATCACTCTGCTGCTCTGAACCACTCCCCAGCGATAAACTTTTTATAACTTGAGATTAGATTGGAATATAAATAAAATTGCAACTGACTCCATACTTACAGAGAACCATTCTTTCCCCCTAATTGCAATAATATTATTGGAGCCAAATCACCTCCTTCACTTGACCTGGTTCACCTTGAACAAGTGTTCCCCTCCTGCTTCCTGAATGCTTTTTCCCTCCCACACGGCGGGATGTGGACGTCAGAGGCTGTGCAGGCTGGACACGGCGATGGGAGAGACAGGTTCAATTCTGCTGAATCACACAGGACGGCGTGAACGACCAGGGCAATGAAGAAGCACAGGTAGTCAGCACGGAGTGCACTGGGGGAGGCCAGGTGAGGATCAAGACACAGCGTCAGGCAGGGGCCAGTCTGGGGTCTGACGTTCCCCTGGGAGCTACCGGGGGCCACTGAAGAGTGTTAAGCAGGGGAGTGGCGTAAGTGAGTCGGTTTCGGGGAGACCACTCTGGTGGCAGCATGGAGCACGGGCGGAAGGGTTTGAGGACGGTGGCAGGGAGTTCACCCAGGCCTGAGAGCTTGATGGCTGAAACAAGTGTCGGCACTGGGGGAGGAAGCGCCAGGCGAGAGGATGGTTAGATTTGGGGGGTGACAAAGCCTGGGGATCTAGGACAACTCTCCATTTTATAAATTGCTGCCCAGGCAGACAGATGCTGGTACCACCCACTGAGTTTGGGAATACAAAAGGTAAAGCAAATTTAGGGGGGAAACGAATCTTTTTTTTTTTTTTTTTTTTTTGAGAGAGGGTCTTCTATGTCACTCTTTCCAGAGTGCATGGTGTCATCATAGCTCACTGCCACCTCATACTCCTGGGCTCAAAGCAATAATCGTCCCACCTCAGCCTCCCTAGTAGCTGGGACTACAGTCATGTGCCACCACATCTGGCTAATTTTTAAATTTTTTGTGGAGGTAGGGTCTTGCCACGTTGCCCAGGCTGGTGTTGAACTCCTGGCTTCAAGCGATCCTCCCGCCTTGGCCTCCCAAAGTGCTGGGATTACAGGCGTGAGCCACCGCACCTGGCATTCTTGAGATACACACAGGACATCCAGATGGCAGAGAGCTGAGAAAGGCCCACAGTGGCATGCCCGGGAGCCGTGCATGGAAAGGGGCAGGACGAGCCCCGAGAAACCTCTGAAGAACCTGGCGAAGAGGGAAGGGAACTGGAATGGGAGTGACAGAAGGCACAGGGTTGAGGGGGGTTTTTAAGTTTAAGACGTGTGAAACATAAATATGTAACCAGACTGTGAAAAAGATGCCAGCAGAATCGGAATATTTGAAAATATCTGATGGAGGAATCCCGTCTTCATGTGTTACATCGTATGGGTGTTGAAGTTTCAAAGGAAAGGTACCGGTATTTCCAGGAAGCCACTCCTACACTAAGGTAAATCCTAGACAGTGTTGAAATTATAACAGTCCCTCTCGCCTCATCGACAGCAAATGACAGTTTTTTTGTGTTTTTTTGGTTTTTGTTTTTTTTCTGAGACAGAGTATCACTCTGTTGCCCAGGCTAGGGTGCTGTGCCATCAGCCGAGCTCACAGCAACCTCAAACTCCTGGGCTCAAGTGACCTCCTGTCTCAGCCTCCCGAGTAGCTGGGACTACAGGCATGCGCCACCATGCCTGGCTAATTTTTTCTATTTATATTTTTAGTTGGCCAGCTAATTTCTTTCTATTTTTTTAGTAGAGACAGGGTCTCGCTCTTGCTCAGGCTGGTCTCGAACTCCTGAGCTCAAACGATCCACCCTCCTCGGCCTCCCAGAGTGCTAGGATTACAGGCGTGAGCCACCGTGCCCGGCTGCAAATGACAGTTTTGATGCACAAACAAGGTATATTTCCAGATTTGCAAGAATCACACAAAAGAACGGAACTCAGGACGGCAGGTGCAGGCCTGATGTCTTCATCTGCATCCCGTTAATATAACCGCGTCGGTCCTTCTCATCGGGTTTTTCAGTTTACACAGGCTCTAGGACGCAAACACAGGCATTTTCCAGATTCACGCAGATAATACAGAATATCATTATAAATTCATGACGCAGACGTTGACGGGCTGCACCTGGAACCCAGATATATAAAGGGAAAGGCAAAGAAAAGGAACCTGGCAAGAAGTACACGGAAGACAAAGACAGAGTGGAACCCGAGTTTCCCTGCTGGGTGCTTAGTAGTGTTCGTACTGGCAGGAGGAAGACACTCTAGATTGGCCAGATGTCTCCTTGTGTCCTCCATGGTCTTCTACCCTCTGGGATGTGCTGTCTTTGGGAGGACACCAAGTCACCGTGAGTGGACGGGCGCCATCTGGCCATTCTGCTTCCTCAGGGCCTCCAGCCCGTTCCCTTCTTTGTGCCACTGCTGACAGCACGCAGGGCCCTCCGGACCTCGGCAGCAGCCTGATGCGCTTTATGCTGTGGAGTCGGTCAGGCCTGAGCTGAAATCCTGGCTCTGATACCTTATTGCTGTGTGACCTAGGTCAAGTCACCTCACCTTTCTGTGTCTGCTTGTAAAATAGAGGTAATACCTAAGAAATGGCGGCCATCGTTGCTTACGCCTCCAGTCTCTCCCCAGGGGTATTTTTCTATCACAACACTCCCGTCTGACCGTCTCTCCTTTCTGTTCAAAACCTGCTGTGGTCTCTCCTTCCTCATGGAGTGACATCCGGGTGTGTCACCCTGGCGTCTGAAGCCCAATCTACCTGTGCAGCCATTGTCTTCTACGGCGTCCGCCCTGGTCCCCTGCCAGGTACGCTCTTGCAGTAACCTCGGGCTGCTTTCCGTTCCCTGAACAAACCCTGTGCTCTCCTCCTCTGCGCCTTTGTGTAGAGCGTGTCTGTGCGTCTGTGTGCGGCACGAATGCCTTCCTTTTATCTAATCCGTCTACCCAATGCACACCCCTTCAAAACCCCAATTCTTTGTCTCTCTCTCCCCTAAGTGCCTTTGGGATCTAGCTTGTGTGTGCCTGCGTGTCTATTATAGCATTTATGGATCTGAGATGTTTGAAGAATGATTTTTAATTTATTATGGTTTTAGAACATCTAGAGAGTAGGCCCTTATCTTTTTTATCTTGGTCTCTCTCTGTCAGGTTCCCTCCCTCTCACCCCTCTTTTCCTGCACTTAGGAGGTAAGAAATAAATGGTTGTTAAATTGAATTGAACAAGCCACTCATACTGCAGGCCTCTAAATCTTCAGTGCGGGCTGTGATGATACAGACTTTCATCTTTACACAGTAAATTCCTTTGTGGTTATTGACTCTGCCCATGAGCATGAAGAGCACATGTAATGCAGTTGTGTTCAGTTATTACCTTGTCCTCCGAGTGGCAGAAAGAAGAAAGACGTAGCTCACCAGCATCTCTTCTAACAACTAGAAAAAAGCACATGGTAAAGTGGATTTTGATGGTGTGTGGAGAAAAAAGTGTGTGTGTTTCCACGAATTAAAAGGAACGGAGGCCAGGTGCAGTGGCTCACGCCTATAGTCCTAGCACTTTGGGAGGCCAAGGGGTGAGGATCGCTGGAGCCCAGGAGTTTGAGGTTGCAGCGAGCTGCGACGGGGCCACTGCATTCCTGGGTGACAGAGTGAAACCCTGTGTCAAAAAATAAAATATTGGGTCCAGTTGAAAGTAAAAAGGCAAATAACAAAAAAAAAAGAAAAGAAAAATAGTAAGTAAAAAATGAAATGAAAAAAACAAAAAGTAAAAAATAAAATAAAATAAAATGAACTGAGCTCCGTAATACTCTGAGGAATCAAAGGCAGTGTGTTAGTGATCAGCATTTTTGGTTTTTTGTTTGGAAACCCTGTAGTTAACCCATAGTTCTATGCCTCAACCTCAGACTTTTCTGAATACTAATCCTAGGGCATGCCAGTAGGTGTAACTTGAACTTCCATAGTCAAATAAGTTTGTGAAATACTGGATTAGACAAAGATAACGAAATTTCTCAGGGCTTTTATTATGTCAGTAAACTTTGTGAATCTCTAAAAGGGGGCATATTATGGGAGTTGTTACAGATTGAATGTTTGTGCCCCCCCCAAATTCATATGTTGAAGTGCTAACCCCCAATGTGGTGGTATTAGGAGATGGGGGGCCTTGGGAAGGTAGTTAGGAGTAAATGAGGTGGCGACGGGATTACTGCCCTTATCAGAAGATCTGAAGAGCAAGAGACTAGAGTAGGCACTTACGGTCCCCTCTCCTCCGCCATCTGAGCACACAGTGAAAAGACAGACGTCTGCAGGCCAGGAAGAGGCCCTCACCAAGAACCGACTCTGCCAGCACCTAGATCACAGGACCTCCCAGCCTCCAGCTAGAGCTGTCCGTTGTGGAAGCCGCCTCGTCTATGGTATTTTATTATAGCAACCCGAGAAGAAGACTAAGACAGGAGTATTCCCAAATTTATTTGAACATGGAATTCTTTTATAATAGTGCTTTGTGGTAACCTAGTGTTTCATGGAACACACTTTGGGAAACACTGCTCTATTTTAGTTTCCTCCTGTTGAAAAAAAATACTATAAAATCCCTTTTTAGCCTGTTGAAAAATAAATAAGTAAAAATATATTTTAGTCTTCATATCACCTGGAGACTGTATATAAATTTGTTGCATCTCCTAATAGCAGCACATTACGTGCCTAACTCCTACCAACGTCCAGAGGCTTTTGACAGTAATTACAGGATAAATGCACATTTTGTGTTATTTATG
This sequence comes from Varecia variegata, assembly GCA_028533085.1. Lineage (NCBI taxonomy): Eukaryota > Metazoa > Chordata > Mammalia > Primates > Lemuridae > Varecia > Varecia variegata. The sequence continues at coordinate 9,365,329 of CM052455.1, forward strand.
AATCCTTTATAGAGTCCAGATACCTGGATTATAGATTTTTTTGTAAATATTCAAAGGAAAACCCTCTACTAATTTATGGAAGATGAGATAATTTTTATATCATTTCCATCCTTATCTTCTTATCCAGAACAGCATAAATTGTTTATATTCAAAGACTCTGGATAATTAAAAGAGAAGTTACATATTGAAATCAATGTCATATTATAGTAACAAGGAGGAAATTGTTTACTTGTACACAAAGCAGTTTGTCTTGCTCTCTATTTGAAATATATTAGAATATAAACATTATTTGGAGGACAGCCTAAACAGCCAAGACCTTCCCTGTCTGGAACTTTCAGGAAACATACTGTTCTGGGTAGCTGAGTTTTCTTGATTGTTGGGGTTTAACCCATAAATTCATGAATGTTCAAAATTCTACCCTTTTTGGTGGACTTTATAAAAAATGTGTTATCATAGCCTGAACAAAATTGAGACCCCCATCTCTACAAAAAATAGAAAAATCAGCCAGGCATGGGCATGCGCACCTTAAATCCCAGCTACTTGGGAGGGTGAGGTAGGAGAATTGCTTGAGCCCAGGAGTTTGAGCTTGCAGTGAGCTATGATGACACCACTGCACTCTAGCCTGGGAGATAGAGCAAGATCCTGTCTCAAAAAAATAAAATCAAAAATTTAAAAAAATGTGCACCGTGCTGCCTTGTCATCGTAGGGTACCCTGAACATCACTGAGCCTTTCATCAGGATTCGGAATTGTCAGTATTGTCATCGATGCTTTCACGCTGCTGTAACACAGGAATGTCTTCGGGGTCTATTGTGGTGTGTCACATTTTTGACCCAATATAAAATTCTCCCCCACGATGGTGGTTTGGAGTTCCTTCCCTGAGTTGTTTGATTTGCTTTTTTTTTTTAATAGCACTCTGGTAGGCAGCTGTCACCTCTCAGGTCTTGTCCCCACGCCAGCCTCCTGCCACCCCCATTTTGCTCTCCACTCCTCCTGGCTCCTCCCTTCATGTTAATTTACTTCTAATTTTCTGTAGGCTGTTATGCAGGCCACCATAGTTGTTAGAATCTTTTTTAAAACAAGAAGAACCTACAATTCTACAAGAAAATTGTACAGACTTCAGCTGTTTAGCGGTCTTGGGGCGTATTTCTACTTTTATTTTTAAAAAATATGTTCCAAATGGGTGAGTTGGCCACCTATTTGGTTATTAAGATACATTTAGTTAATATATTCAAAGCTGAATCCTAATTCGGTTGCTCAGTGACACCTGACCTTTTAATTGATAAGGCACAGCACCTTTTCTTTTAGAAATCTCAAAGAATTCACGGTTTGGAACTTTGACCACACCCTGTGGGGAGGAAGGTAAATTCTAACCGCAATTCTAGTAGTCACAGCTATTCAACCGTTCGGAAACAAATGTGTAAAACAGATGAGTTTCCTGAGCTCACCCAGCAAAGCCTTTGGATAGCAAGAAACATCTGACTTTTGGTCAGCCTCTCTCTATTTGCTAAATAACATTTCCTCTTCGCTTGCCACAGCTAAATTTAAACAAAATAGTGAAGGTTATTTCTTTATCAGAAATACCCCAGTTAGTGATTGTGATGGTTAATTTTATGTGTCAGTTTGGGCCATGGGGTGCCCAGATATTTGGTCAAAAGTTATTCTGGAGGTGTGTATGAGGGTGTTTTTGAATGAGGTTAACATTTTTTTTTAATTGAGACAGGGTCTCACTCTGTTACCCAAGCTAGAGTTCAGTGGCATGATCATAGCTCACTGCAACCTCAAACTCCTGGGCTCAAGTGATCCTTCTACCTCAGTCTCCCAAGCAGCTGGGAATCCTTTAGGCCAGAAATTCAAGGCCAGCCTGGGCAATATAGTGAGACCCTATCTCTAAAAATATATAAAAAATTTGCTGGATGTGGTGGTATGTGCCTGTAGTCCCAGCTACTGGGGAGGCTGAGGCAGGAGGATCAACTGAGCCCAGGATCAATTGAGCCCAGGAATCTGAGGTTGCTGTGAGCTATCATGATGCCACTGCACTCTAACCTGGGTGACAGAGCAATACCCTATCTCAAAAAAATAAAAAGATAATCTATGAAGCTTTATGAACAAGTGTTGTCATGATAATCTGAATAAGGTGATAACTAGGGCAATTAGGAGTGATAGGATTTATTGGTGGAAATCTACCCAATAAAGGAAGGAGGGTGGAACTGTGTCTTCCCTGGCATCTTGGGGCTTCCTTCAGGCTCTGCCCCCACACCGTCCACCACCTGGTGTGGACTACACAGCTCCTACCCAGAAGTTGTTTTTCCATCCCAGGAGCTGACCTCATTGTCCCTGGGGCCAGAGCCATCTATAAGGCAACACTTGCCAATCTGGGACTTTATGGCAGTTTTGCATGTGTGGCACAGGAGAGTCAGCCTGTCCCATCGTCTTTTGTCATAATGAAGGTGTTAATAACCACCTTGTCTCTCCTCTGAGCATGAACATGGCTGAACCCACAGAAGTGTGACTTGCATGTCACACATGGATATAGATTGACTAGTTTAGGAGCCTTGCTGTTGTTTATGAAAGCTGCCGACATACAGCTCTGCTGCTGGTTTTTGCAGACCAGCTTGACATTTGGCTCATTTAAGCCTCTGTCATGGGTTGCCACACAAACATTGTCTGGTGCTGTCATTTCCTGGCAATAAACAATTATTCCATGTTGCCTCAGGATGCTCTCACAGTGTCCCTCTCGTGGTGGCTGAACCAGTCCTCAAAAAGCAAATGTATGGCTACAGCATTCTTTTGGAGAACATAGGTAGGAACAAAGCCAGTGTGATTTATTGCAAAGTACACCAAATACCAAATATGGTCCTAGGAGCAGGGCTGCGGGACTACATTATTTTGACAATAGAGGAACTGCCCCCCCCACTCAGCATTTATTTGTCATAACTGTACACGTGCCTTCCTGTCCTTCCCTGACACCATGAGGTAGAGAAAGGGGCAGCAGTTGGCTGTTCTTTTCCATAATCACTGACCAGCCTGGCCACATAGCACCGTCTACTGGATACCACCACACACCCTCAGTTACCCAGCTAATTGGCTGTCTTTCTAGATTTTTTTTCCCACTCATGTGCACTGCGTTCTTGGCCCTAGCCCTAACTTCACGTACCTCAATTTCCCCATTGTTTAAATGAATTAACAGTGAGCAATCCAAGTTGAATTCTGCATCCTTGGGATAGAATGTGTTATATTGGCACAAACTATGTTTCTTCTGATATACATTGGGAAGAACTAATTTGACTTAATGCCTTAGCAATTTATCAACTATCTAAATGATATGTACTTAATGTCTACTCTGTAAAGGATCATGGTATGAAGTGCTCATTGTGAAGGTTTAACAACAGATTATAGATTGCTCAGGAAATTTGTGTCGTTGAAAAGCTAATGACATTTATTTCATATTTTAAATGACAAATGCCTATACAATGCTTGGGGTTTTTCAAATAATAGGAATTTAAATGCAATGGAGGGATAAAAAGTGAGTAATTCCATTCAAACTTCAGGTTTTGAGAGGATTAGAAATAATGTTAGTAATTAATGATGTGGACTTTTCTTATTAGAAAGTACTAATTAATCTTATAGGATACAAAGCATTATCCCAACACAAAAATATTATGTAGATCTAAACTGATCTATTTATTGTTACTTGTAGTGGAGGAAGACTCCAGACCTTTGAAATAGTCATTTTTGATCCCCAGAAAGAAAAAAATCATGAATAAACAAAGAGACTTAGGGCTTAGGTCCCTAGATTACTTGCTCAGGAACCCTGAGGATGGAGAGCTGGGGAGATGACAGAGGGCCTCGATGTTTCTGGAGTTTGCGCTGATTACATATACCTGGTGAGACAGCCTCACACCTAGGGTCACTGTGACACCACCTTTGCAAAATAGTGCTTTCTAGGCACAACATACCATTATTTTTTTGTAATTTTTCTTTATTTGAATCCCAATGGAGGTCCTTTCTCACTTTCCCTCCTGTGTGAAAGACAACAGAAGCTCCAACCTCACAGGCCTTGAGATTCTATTTTTGCTCATACTGCCAGAGTTAAATGATTTCTGAATTTTTTGTTGCTTTCACCTCAGCAAGGAGTTTCAGTTGCCAAGCATCTTTAACAGCAGAGACTGCGATTCTGCGGGCCAAGACATTTGTTTAGGAGGCACAGCTATCTCCTGACAACCCAACTATCTTCACGCTCTAGTGGCTTTCAAATTGTTCAGCATTTTAGAAACACCATCATCTCAGCATATTAAATATTAAGGGACTCCCTCAGATTCCCCAAGCCTAAAGTTATGTCATGCAGATCCGCCCGAGCGTGTTTCCATGGTGCAGAATAAAAGTTATGGGAGGGTTTTCTGGAGCAGCATGACTATAAACGTCACTCCTGCCACTGCCTCCACCAGGGCCCACTTGCTGTGAAATATTTTGAAAACAGAGCCGAAGTGGAGATAACGCGGAGCGCAAACAGGCTGCAATAAGAATAAACCGAGCGTGGCTGGCAGGAAGCAGTCTCTGGGGAGGAAGAGAACGCTCCAGAAACCTGGAGGGAAACCACGCGCGCCGTTGTTTGGGGACCTCCTAGGGTCGTTTCCCCTTGCCCCTCGGGTGGGGGGGCTCCCCCGGGCGAAGGAAGCGGCCCCCCAGAAAAAACGCTTCCGGGACTGCAGCTTCTCTTTTCACACCCCCAGGGAGCAGCGCGTTCTCAGGCCACGATCCTCTGCGACCCAAAAATAACCACACAGATGTCCGGGAAGAGCGCCAAGGCCTGCGGCCCAGGGCGGTGCTCGGTTACCGCCTTATCGCTCACAGCCAGGACGCCCGACACCGGCCCCTCCGCCGGCCTTTTATAGCCAGTCCCGCGAGCCCCGCCCTAGCAACGTCTCCTAGCAACGCCTCGCCCGGGCGCTCTCCGCCTTATCGGCCCGGGCCAGGCCTTTCCTGTTCCCTTCCCCCTCGCCCGCGCCTCCTCCCGGGCCTGCTCACGTGACCCGCCCCGGGGGAGGGGCGGGGCGACCGGAAGCGTGAGGGGCGGGGCGCTGGGAGACGTAGCGCGTCATCGAGACGCGTCGGGCTAGTCGTGGCGCTTAGTGTGTCAGGGAGGCTCCAGGTTCAGGGACGAGGCGAGATGGCGGAGGCCGCGGCGCCGGTGTGGATTCGCGGCCCCGGCTTCGGGTGCAGAGCGGTGCGCTGTGCCTCGGCGCGGTGCTCCGTCCGGGATTTTATCCTTCGACACTGCCAAGATCAGGTGAGGACCGCGGTGCCTGTTAGGAAGGCGAAAAAGGCAGACGAGGGGCAGGGCTGGCTGCGGAGTGGGTCTGTCGAAGGAAGGTGCGTCTGTTCTCTGGGGTTGTCAGTTCTTGAGGCTGAGAGTTCCCCAGTTTTCAGGTGCCTCACACTGACACTGAGACCTTCCTTTGCTTTGTTTCGTGGTGGTGGTGGTGGCTCTGTCTCACTCCGGTTAGAGGCGCTTAGTCCAGCCCTCGGTTACAAACACGTTGTTTCTGTTTCTTTATTCGTAAATACGCAGTTGGGCCGGATAAAGGCTCAAGTCCTTACCTTCTTACTGTGGTTGTGTGACGTGGGGGGTGGGGGGGTGCCAGCAGAGGAGACGAGCAGTGGCTGCTGGCGGGTCCTAAAAATGTTCAAGCCTCCATAGGAGTGTAAAACCATACTCTTGTCCCCGTCCTTCCCCACTTAATCCCACCTACACTTTTCAGGATGTATATTGTCAGGTTTAAATTTGAAGACTACTTTTGATATTCACCTTGATTTTACCTGTTTAGAAAAGCCAGGAAATGAGACCTCCAGACATATTGGATCTGAGCGCTCTGTAGTCTTCTGCTTTGACTCAGGTTACATATTAGAGAAGGACAGAGAAGCGGAGGACAGAGAAGCGGATTTTATTTTCATCAAAGACTGAAGCGGGCCAGGTGTTGGTGGTTCATGTCTATAATCCTAACACTCTGGGAAGCCGAGGCAGGAAGATCGCCTGAGGCCAGGAGTTCGAGACCAGCCTGAGCAAGAGCGAGACCCCTGTCTCTACTAAAAATAGAAAAATTAGCCAGGCTTGGTGGCACACACCTGTAGTCCCAGCTACTTGGGAGGCTGAGACAGGAGGATTGCCTGAGCCCAGGAGTTTGAGCTTGCAGTGAGCTATGATGATGCCACTGCACTCTAGCCAGGGCAACAGAGTGTCTCCAAAAAACAAAAAGGACTGAAGTTTCTTCTATATATGATGATTAGGTAATATTAGGAAAAAACTATACCCAGAATACATCATATTAATGACTTTTTTTCTTTCAGTAGTTTACAGTTTCAATTCAACAAATGTTAATTGAGCAAATGCTATTTGCTTGTAACGAGAATAATAAAAAGATGAGCTAGGTCCCTTCCTATAAGGAACTTGTATTGTCTCATAAAAGGCACTAAAAAAACCCCAAACTTGTCTCTAGGACGTTCCAGTGGAATACTTCTTTGTGAAATGCAATGGAGCACTCATTAACACCAGTGACACAGTGCAGCATGGAGCTGTGTATAGTTTGGAACCCAGACTTCTTGGTGGAAAAGGAGGTAAGACATGAAAGTTGACTACTTGGTTGTAGCACATTTGTAGTCTTGAGCCATAAGTATTAAATGAACAAAGTCCTTGGTGTCCGCAGTATGTCAGTCTTGTTTTGTCTTACGAAATCTTTTATTTACTTGCCTAATTTTGAATATTTTCTCTTTTATTCTTTGTAAGGAAGAATGATATAATTTGATATAATTTTTACCTTCTCCAACCAGATAGCTCTTAGGGAACCTAGGCTCTAAAACTTTGAGAGATTCCCTAGCAAGCAGACTCAGATGGGAATTTAAAAAATATATTTAAAAAAATAAAACTTTGATAGAGGTTAGATGAAGAAAAATGACCATTCTGTCCAATCAATTTACTAAAGAAAGTGTTTTTTTAAAGTCTCTCGCTTTTTTTTTTTTTTTTTTTTTTTTTTTTTTTTTTTGAGACAGAGTCTCACTCTGTTGCCCGGGCTAGAGTGAGTGCTGTGGCGTCAGCCTAGCTCACAGCAACGTCAAACTCCTGGGCTCAAGCAATCCTCCTGCCTCAGCCTCCCGAGTAGCTGAGACTACAGGCATGCGCCACCATGCCCGGCTAATTTTTTTTTTTATATATATATTTTTAGTTGGTCAGATAATTTCTTTCTATTTTTAGTAGAGACGAGGTCTCGCTCTTGCTCAGGCTGGTCTCGAACTCCTGAGCTCAAATGATCCACCCACCTCGGCCTCCCAGAGTGCTAGGATTACAGGCGTGAGCCACCGCGCCCGGCCAGTCTCCCGCTTTTATCAAGATTTTGTTTTGTATTATAAGTCAAGAGAAGTCTAAAGTCACCTTAAGAATATGAACAGTTCTTGGTATTTCTCCTGATGCACTAACTCATAGTCCCTAACCTTTCTCAAAATCTGTAGTGATTTGGTTTTGTTATCAGAGAGCTGATATCTCAGAATGTAATCATCCTCTGTTTGAAACTGTATCAAGAATGAAGCATGTTATATCAGCAAGTGACAGCTTAAAATTGCCTTTCCTTTTAAACTCATTGAAAGTTTCTCACCATATAATTTTTTTTTTTTTTTTTTTTTTTTTTGAGACAGAATCTTGCTTTATCTCCTGGGCTAGAGAGCAGTGGCATCATCAAAGCTCACTGCAACCTCAAACTCCTGAGCTCAAGCGATCCTTCTGCCTTAGCTTCCCAAAGAGCTGGGACTATAGGCGAGTACCATGCCCGGCTAATTTTTTCTATTTTTGGTAGAGAAGGGTTCTTGCTCTTGCTCAGACTGGCCTTCAACTCTTGAGCTCAAGCAGTCCTCTCACCTCGGCCTGCCAGAGTGCTAGGATTACAGGCATGAGCCTCTGTGCCTAGCCTACCATATAATTTTTAAGTGCTTAATCTGGGAATCTTGGGATCTCTGGCATTGCATAAACCCTTTAAAAATCCCAGCTGGGGCCAGGTGCAGTGGCTCAGGAGTTGGAGACCAGCCTGAACAAGAGCAAGACCCTGTCTCTACTGAAAATAGAAAAATTAGCCACATGTGGTGGTGCGCACCTGTAGTCTCAGCTACTCGGGAGGCTGAGGCAGGAGGATTGCTTGAGCCCAGGAGTTTGAGGTTGCTGTGAGTTAGGTTGATGCCACGGCACTGTACTCAGGGCAACAGAGTGAGACCCTTGTCTCAAAAAAATAGATAAATAAAAAAAATAAAAATCCCAGCTGTACAGGCATGATATTTCAGAAATATAAAATGAAGGGTGGAAGGTATGAGGTTGAATCAGTCTTTTTAGCTCTGCTGCCTGGGTTAAAACCTTGATGTCCACCTGTCCATCTCCTTTAAAAAAAATAGAGATCATTGTTAATCTTGTGATATAGACTGTATTGACAAATTCAGCTTTTCTTTATCCTTGAACACATTTTAACCTGCTTTCTCCAAATATATCTGCTCAGGTTTTGGGTCTATGCTCCGAGCACTTGGTGCTCAGATTGAGAAGACAACCAATCGAGAAGCTTGCCGGGATCTCAGCGGAAGGAGACTACGAGATGTCAATCATGAAAAAGCGTAAGATGCCCACCTTTTTTTATTTTTTTTTTGAGATATACCTTCTTATCAATAGTGATTATGCAAATACCATGGGTATTGGAAATGTAAACTTGAGATATTTATGCTCTAATTTATTGTTATCAGATTTAACCTTTTCCATAATTTATTAATTATCTTTGGGATTTAGTTAAGACCATTACTGTATGCTAGTCGTAAGCATGGCTCACCTTTCTGAGAATATCACAACATGAACAAGAGGGCGTTAATTTGTCGGGGCATTTTATATATAAAAGCATGTGTATATAAGATACATCCATTCAGTTTTCGCTCTTCCTCTCTCATCCCCAGAATGGCTGAGTGGGTAAAACAGCAAGCAGAGCGCGAGGCTGAGAAGGAGCAGAAGCGGCTGGAGCTCCTGCAGCGGAAGCTGGCGGAGCCCACGCACTGCTTCGCCAGCCCCGACTACCAGCAGCAGTGCCACGAGATGGCGGAGCGCCTGGAGGACTCTGTCCTCAAAGGTGAGAGTGAGGGCAGCCTAAAGCCACGGTTGCAGACTGCTCCACGCTACACACAGAGAGCAGTTCTTACACTTTTTGGGGGTTATAGATGTCCAAAAGTCTAATGGAAGCCTTGGAACCTCTCCCCTCAAAAGATAACACAGTATATTTTTTAAAAAGAACACAAACCCGCACAACATTCGGCATACTTAACCCCTGAGTTCCGTGGGACTGTGGGCTCCAGGTGAGAACAGTTTTTGTGTTTTTGTTTAGGAATAAGCTCAGTCTTCAGGAGGTGTCTAGACCGCAAGCATTTGCTGCCAGTTTTAGGTCATTTTTTAAAAAATGGTTTTTAATGAGAATGATTCTCATTAACTTCTATTTTTACCATCCAAAGCATTATGCTAGGCCCATTATGAGTAGGATTGAATAAAAGGATCTTTTTCCATCTAAAAGGTTATGACATAACAGGAAAAAGACAAATGTATACAAATAACTAGCATAAGAGGATAAATAATTAGGTTTGGGGAGGGTTAGGTATGAACCTGTCAGCCTCAAAGTTACAGATTGGGTAGTGGTGCTTTAAAAATCTGGTCCCGGAACCAGCGTTTTATTATTTTAAATCTGTGTAAATTTGAGATTAATCTCACTTCAACCATATCAGATTTTGGTATCCTAAAGAAATTTAGGCCGGGCATGGTGGCTCACGCCTGTAATCCTAGCACTCTGGGAGGCCGAGGCGGGTAGATCGTTTGAGCTTAGGAGTTCGAGACCAGCCTGAGTGACAGCAAGACCCCATCTCTACTAAAAATAGAAATAAATTAGCTGGACAACTAAAAATATATATAAAAAAAATTAGCCGGGCATGGTGGTGCATGCCTGTAGTTCCAGCTACTCGGGAGGCTGAGGCAGGAGGATCACTTAAGCCCAGGAGTTTGAGGTTGCAGTGAGCTAGGCTGACACCACAGTACTCTAGCCTGGGCAACAGAAGAAAAAAAAGAAATTTATATCTAGAGCTTTAGATTGCAGCTCTTTTTGCAATCGGTATTACTTATAATTTCTTTAACCCCGGTCCTTCTGGTAGGAACTGAGTTGTTCAAATTTCTGACTAGGTATGCAAGCTGCCTCCAGCAAGGTGGTGTTGGCAGAAGTTAGTGAGAGTCGGAAGCGGCCCCGGCCTCCCACATCAAAAACAGACCGAGGAGCCAGTGCGGGGAAAAGGCAGTGCTTATGGTAAGTGTGTTTCAGTTGTATTCCAAATGATCTCTGAGGACTGACAGGATGTATTTCCTTCTTGTCTATCTGGCATAAACATATTTTTATGTAATGTTTGATGGGAGCTCAGAAAATTTCCAGACTGTTTCAGTCTTCAGGTTCAGTGATTGTCACATTGTACCTGCTAGTAATGGTTTCTGCTGTGAATGCCATTAACCGAATCTAGAGGACACTGTTGTTTTTTTTGTTTTTTTTTATGGGGAACATCACATAAAATAGCTTTATATTTGAGTTACTTTTCTGGTGTTAAAGGAGTTCACTTTCAGAAATTCCAGGCAGAAGTCAAGCTACACTGTCCAGGTGGTTCTGTTTTCTCTGGTTTTTCGTAGTCATCGTTGAGGTCTTTCGTCACTTTGCCAGACCTCTCGTCACCACCTTTGCGCTTGGAGGTGAAAAACACAAAAGCACTTTTTCTTGCCCATTCTTCTCAGAGGTCTCTCGCCCCTCCTAGTCGGTCGTCTGGTTGCCAGCTCAGTTCCCTTGGGCCAAGTTCTAGAAAATGACAAGTGCAAATGGATCTTGCTTCCTTGTTGGCCTCCCCTTTGGGGATAGAAAGATAATTATTAACCAAAGATCATGTAACACTGTGAGTTCAGCATAGAATTCTGTGTTCTTTCTGAAATGGGAATTAAATGTTCCTGAGAGAAAAGGTAGTGGCACTACCTTTATTTTTTAAATCAGGTTTATTGAAGTATAATTTATATATAGTAAAATTCACCCTTTTTGGTTGATTGGTTCTATGAATTTTGAAAAATGTATAATAAACAGTCATGGAACCACCACCACAATTGAGATACAGAGTCTTTTAAGCACCCTAAATCATTGTCATGTGCCCCTTTGTAGATAACTCCCTTCTCCCACCTCCAGACCTTGGCAACTGCTTATCACAGATGTGATGTTTGTTCCCATGGTTTCGTCTTTTCTAGGACGTCATATAGCCTTTAGTGTCTGGCTTCTTTGACGCAGTGGAATGCCCGTAATGCTTTTATGATTCATCCATGTGCCTGGCGCGGTGGCTCATGCCTATAATCCCAGCACTTGAGGAGGCTGAGGTGGGAGGATAGCTTGAGGCCAGGAGTTCAAGACCAGCCTGGGCAATATAGTGAGACCTTCTCTACAAAATATTAAAATTAGCCCGGCTTGTTGGTGCACACCTGTAGTCCCAGCTACTTGGGAGGCTGAGGTGGGAGGATCACTTGAGTCCAGGAGTTCAAGGTTATAGTGGGCCATGATCGTGCCACTGCACTCCAGCCTGGATGACAGAGCGAGACCCTATCTCAAAAAGAAAAAAAAAAAGATTCGTCCATGGTAGTACAATGTATCAGTAGTTCATTCCTTTTTATTGCTATTGTTGCATGGTATAGTTGTACCACAATTAGTTTGTCCGTTCTCCATTTGATAGACAGTAGCATAGTTTCCAGGTTTGAGCAATTATGAATGAAGCATAAGATTGTCTTTTCTTTATAACTATTGATTATTTTATCTAATTTCCAACAGTTGAAATTAATGTAATATAGGGGAAAACTCATTGATTTTTTTTCCTTTTGTTTATACCTCTGGAATGAATGTTTTTTTCTGAAATTTACCTACTTTCCAACTCAAGCTACCTACTTTTTTTCAGAGCCTGTTTCCTGGAAAAACTGGAAGTCTTTGCTTTATGGAGAAGCCGTAAATAGTGTTAAACCTTTCTGTTGCTCTGACAGGTTGGGCATGGAAGGACTGGGGACTGCAGAAGGGTCCAGTTCTGAGAGCTCAGATGATGATGGTGAAGAAGCTCCTAGTACTTCAGAAATGAGCTTCCATGCTCCCAAAAGTGGCAGCGATGGCGTCAAGATGGCAGGCGAATTTCCCAGTAGTTCTCAGAGGGCAGGAGTAGTGAGTATGGAGTTTGGATCACCAGAAAAACTACAAATCCCAATGACTGACTCTGGAAAGGATATTTCAGAAGAGTCGTGTGCTGGGCTGGGAGACACATCTACCAAGGAGCGCACGGAAAACAAGGTGGTTTTAGAAACAGAGGAGACCCAGGAGAGAAAGAAGGCAGAGAGTGAAGAACCCATAGAAAAGGAAGCAGTTGGGGCTGGACTGAACAGGGATAAAGGGACAAAAGCAATGACTGATGGGGAAAGAGCTGCCAAGGTAGCCCCTGGAGAAGACGGGGGGAAAGTTCCCATTGCCGAACCAGAGGAAAGCCAGCCGGGACACACAGTAAGTGATTTTGGGGGTCGATGTCTAGAGCCACGTCAATTTAATCTTCATAGTAAGTCATCAAAATGAAAATGTACCTTCTCCCACCAGCTGCTTAGTGAAAAGCTCTGTTTAATATTAAGAAATACAGATGATGGGGAAGCTTGCCTTGTCCCCCGAAAAAGATTTTTTTAAGCTCTTGAATTTATACTATTTTGCCACTAGGTGGTGTCCTTGATTCCATAGTTCATCAATTTTTTTTTTTTTTTTTTTTTTTTTTTTAGACAGAGTCTCACTCTGTTGCCCGGGCTAGAGTGAGTGCCGTGGCGTCAGCCTAGCTCACAGCAACCTCAAACTCCTGGGCTTAAGCGATCCTCCTGCCTCAGCCTCCCGAGTAGCTGGGACTACAGGCATGCGCCACCATGCCCAGCTAATTTTTTCTATATATTTTTAGTTGGCCAGCTAAGTTCTTTTTTTCTATTTTTTAGTAGAGACGGGGTCTCGGTCTTGCTCAGGCTGGTCTCAAACTCCTGATCTCGAGCGATCCGCCCGCCTCGGCCTCCCAGAGTGCTAGGATTACAGGCATGAGCCACCGCGCCCGGCCCTCTGTTGTATTCTTAATGACCCGGTGTGAGTCTTCAAAAACACATAAGTGGTGTTTTAGATTTGGCCATAATAATGAAGCCAAAGTTCACTCCAGAAATGTAACAAAATAGTTTTTTTAAAAAAACAAAGATCGACTAGAAAGATAAAGAGTCTGGCCCCAGAGTGCTTTACTATTTTAAAAAATAGCTTGAGAGAAAGTTACTGTTCTTTGAATATGTTTTTTTAAAAAATCACCTAAACATAAACATTTTGGTTCTTTGCTTGGTATTATTAGAAGTATTTAATTTTGTCTTAAAATCTGTAAAGGCACTTCGTAGATAGAACAGTTGGAGATCTATTGAACATCATTTGAATTTGAGTTATGTAAGTGGGAACTCTGACAATCAATCTTTATTAGAATAGAAAGCATTAAGATTATGGAATTGATAGATTCAGAGGCGTGGTAATCTCATTAGAATTAAGCTTAGGGTGCCTGGTCTTTTCTGTGGTAATAGTGTAGGGACAGGGTGGGTATGTTTTACTGTTAAAATTTTGGAAAAGTCAGAAAACAGTAATTTTAAGAATCTGTTCAGGAATCCTCTACTTCTGTTACTGTTTTGAATGCTTGTTTCTAAATATACAGATGAAAAAATTAGTTTATTGATTATGTATATTGAGAATACCCATGGAATAACATCTAGATGACTACTAAAATTCAGTAGCAAGCTATGGTAAACTAAATGAAAATCCCTTAAAAAATAGAATGTAGTTGACAGTTAAAGTATTTATTCAGAGGAAGTAGCCTGTTGTAAATATTTTCTCTTTCCCCCCAGGTTATCGGTAAGGACACTATAGATTTACTGGCATTCGACTCTGCCGCAGACCTGGAGCTGCTGGGTCTGGAGAGGCTCAAGTGTGAGCTGGTGGCCCTGGGGCTGAAGTGCGGGGGCACCCTGCAGGAGCGGGCGGCCCGGCTCTTCTCCGTCAGGGGCCTGGCAAAGGAACAGATCGACCCCGCTCTGTTTGCCAAGCCTGTGAAAGGGAAGAAGAAATGACTTTCATCAGAGCTGAATTTCCTATTTCTTTAGAGACTAGTATTTATAACCTGCGTAATGTGGACTCTTGTATTCCCGTTGATAGTAAAAGCTAACTTTTTAACAATGTAATTCTAACTATCCCTTTTTTAATTATTACATTTGTAGAATTAATGCGTGAAACCATCTGGGCCTGAAGTTTTCTTTCTGGGAAGAATTTTTATAATTAATTTAATAAATATAGATTTCTGTTTTCTTGTGTCATTTAGGTAAATTATATTTTCAAGAAATGTATCCATTTGACCCAAGTTACTAGGTTTGTGACATAAAGTTATTCATAATAATCTCTTCTTGTCCTTTTAATGTCTGTAGAAGCTTTGGTGATAACTTCCTTTCCATTCTGATACTGGTAATTTCTGTTCTCGCTTTCCTGTTCAGTGTGAGTAGGGGTTTATCAATTTTGTTGATGTGATTTTTAAAGAACTAACATTTGGCTTTGTTACCTTTTCTCAATTGTTTTTTATTTCATTGAATTTTCTGTATTATTTCCTTTCTTCTACTTAGTTTGGGTTTCATTTACTCTTTTTTAAGTACTATGTTAGCTGTATCTTGAAAATTTTAATATATTTTCATTATCATTCAGTTCTAATTATTTTCTGATTTCCTCTGAGTTCTTTGACCCATGAATTTTCAGATGTATGTTGTCTAATTAGCAAATTTTGGTTTTTTTCCCTAAATATCTTACTGATTTCTTCTTCCATTGAGATCAGAAAATACCTTCTTCATGATTTCAATCCTTTTAATTTTATCGAGACTTATTTTATGACCCAGTATATTGTCTGTCTTGGTGTATGTACCATGTACAGTTGAAAAGAATATGTATTTTGAATTGTTGGGTGAATATGTTCTATAATATCAATTAGATTAGGTGGTTGATAGTATTTAGATCACCTGTGTCTTAAATGATTTTTTGTTTATTTCTATCAGGTAAGAGAGGGTGTTAAAATCTTCAATTATGATTGTGGAATTGTCCGTTTCTTTTTTAATTCTACCAATTTTTGCTTCATATTTTGAATCTCTGTTATAAGGTTATGTTACGTCCTAATGTATTGACCATTTTATCATTATGAAATTTCCCTCCATCTCCGGTAATACATGTTGCTTCAGAGTGTACTTTATCTGGTGAGAATATAGCCACTCTGGCCTTACGCTTGCTATGCCTCCTGTCTGCACAATATTCCTTTTGTTATTACGACTTTATACCTCTGTGTCTTTCTATGTAAAGTGAGTTTCTTACAAACAACATATACTTAGGTCTTGCATTTTTATCTATTCTCACTGTCTCCGCCGTTTTTTAAAAATAGTCTGTTAAAAAGAAAAAGTTCTTAATATAATGGAATAAATTAAGTTGTCTAATATTTTAGATTTTTTTTTTTTTTTTTTTTTGAGACAGAGTCTTGCTCTGTTGTCCCAGGTAGTAGAGTGCAGGGGTGTCATCATAGCTCCCTGCAAACTCACACTCCTGAGCTCAAGTGATCCTCCTGCCTTGACCCCCCAAAGTGCTAGGATTACAGGTGCGCTGCGCCTGGCCGGTCACTAGCTTTTAATTAGAGTGTTTATTAACATTAAGTATTGGTAGATTTAGTTCTAACATTTTACTGTTTTTCTGTTTGGATTAGTTATTTTAGAATTGCATTTTAATTTATTGGCTTTTTAGCCATACTCTTTGCATAATTTTTTTAGTGGATGCTCTAGGGATTAACATATATTCTTTTTCAGTCTATCTAGAGTTAATGTACCACTTCACGTAAAATGTAAAAATATTACAACTGTGTTTATCCATTTACTATCTCTTTCTTTGATGCTGTAGTTGCCATACGTATTAAATCTATATACATTATAAGCCCTATAATACAGTTTCTGCACTAATCATGTATTTTAAAGAAATTAAGAGGAAAAATAGTTATATTTATGCACATATTTACCATTTCTGACAGTCTTCATTCCTTCTTGAAGGTCTAGTAAGTAGTTCCTTTCAGCCTGAAGGACTTCCTTTAGCATTTTTCGTAGCACAGGTCTCCTGGCAACAAATTCTGTTTGTCTCTCTTTTTTTTTTTTCCATCTCTTTGAAGATCTTGTTCCCGTGACTTCCGGCCTCCCTTGTTTCTGATGACACGACTGTGGGATTCAAATGGCTGTTGGCTTTGTATAATGTGTCTTTGTCTGTCAGGTGTGCCTAGGGGAGGTTTTCTATGTATTTACCTCGGAGTTTGAACTTCTTGGCTCTGTAAATTTATGCCATTGATCAAATTTGGGAAAATTTCGACCATTATTTCTTCAGATCTTTTTCCTGTCCCGTGTTTTCTCTCCTCGACTTCAGTTACAAATATGCTAAACTTTACTTTGTACAATCTCTTAAGTCCCAAAGTCTGTGTCTCTTTTTTTCCCTCCAAACATTTCTCTCTGTTCTTCAGATAATTCCTGTAACATAGCTGGTCAGTGGAGAATCCTCAAGCCAGACTTAGCTGTTGGAGGAGTCAGCATCTCGCCAGAGTGGGCCTGCGTTTGTACCCCACTGTGCTCGCTGGCTAGAAAGGAGTCCCCAGAAAGTGAGGCCTGGATGTCAACCTGGTGGCTTCAGAGGGACGGCCGTGGGACCGTCACTCAGTTATCGTTTCCCACAGCAGCAGACCGGAGAGGCATGTTTTCACGGCTGCCACAGTGTGTTTTCTGTTGCTTAGGGAAGATTATCTTTCTGGTTCGGGCAGTTGCAAAGAGTTTTCTTCAAATTAGGTGGGTACCTGTTCAAATCTTTAAAAACACACTCAAAGGGAGAAGGGCAACATTTAGATTCAGTGAAGGTTTACTTTGCAAGGTTAGAGGTTCACCTCTGGGAGACTGGAGCAGTCCTGCCAAAAGGATTCCTTTGCTCTGCGGCAGCGTGGAGTTGCCGGGCTGGTGCCCCTTTGCTGATCGGCCTGGTTATCCTCCTCCGGCTGCCGGAGCTCTGGCTGTGCCCTGCTTCCTTTAGCATGGACGAGCGAGCAGCCCTTGCCCTGCTTCCCACGGGCAGACGGCCCTTGCCTGGCAAAGTGGAAAGACTGATTGTGTAACTGCCTCTCTCGGAGCGTTAGAACTAGAAGTGAGGAGCTTCGCGATGAGCAGAAACTGACCATCTTGCCGTTCTCCCGTGTGGCTGTAGCTCTTCCAGCCCTCACTGGTCCACACCCTGTTGATGGGCTTTTGCTGTGGCTCCATGTCATTTAACCCACGTGTTTCGATTTGGAGACAGCCACCTTCCTCCTCCTCGCAGTTTCTTGTGCTAATACTGAGCTTCCTCAGTCACGTTCGTTTGGTCACTTCAAATGGCAGTTTGCAAGGGTGAAGTAAACGAATAGCTTTACCTTCTTGAACCAGACCTGTTAGTGAAATTTCAAGGTTAAAGGTGTCCCCCAGAAAGTCTAGTAACTACACACCACGTATTAACAATTCTAGGCTGGTTCTGATGAAAATCATCGAAGTATTGACTTAAACTTCATGGCCCTGTTTGTGTGTCTGAACTGGAATACAAGTGGCCTTGTGTCACACAGGCTGTTGCTGTAAACCACCTGCTTAGTGGCCTGTTTTGGGGAGGGAAATCTGATTTCGTTAGTGTCGATCTAATCTATGATGTATTATTTGGTGTTACTTTTTCTTTTCATTCACCTTCATAAGATTTCCTTTGACAGAAACTAGATTAATGGTGCTCTATGAAATGACCCTATACCCAAGCCATGCACAGGTCACTGGCTCAGGATTACCCCAAGAATTTGGACCCCGCGTAATACTGGTGGGCTGGACCTAAGTATTTGCAGCGGTCATTCTTCCTTCTCCCTGGAATACAGGCCAGGCGGTGTGGTGGGCTTCAGGGCAGGGCTTTAGAGTTTGAATCTGGGTAGAAATCCTGATTGTCTCACTTTCTGTTTGCTCAGACAAGCTCCATAGCCTTTCTGAGCAGCAGTTCCCTAGTCTTGCTACTAAATGGAGTCATATCTACTTTTAGAGTTGTTAAGACCAAATAAAATAGCATGTGAGGCACTTCCAATACATGGAAGCCGTTGGCATATTCCGGAGCATATTCCGGAGCACCCTGTTCAGTAGAAATGTAACGTGAGCCACGTGTAATTTTAAATTTTCTTGTAGTCCCATTAAAAATTATAAAGCAGGCAAAATTAATTTTAGCAATATGTTTTATTTAACCCAATATTTTCGAAATACCATTTCAACATGTAATTGTTGTAGGAAAATTAATAAGAGAATAGAAAAATTTATAAATCATTTATAAGGAAATTATTAATGAGATAGTTTACTTTTTCTATGCTGAGTGTTTGAAATCTCAGATGTATTTTACACTCACAGCACTTAGCACTTCTAAATTCACACTAGCTACGTTCCAAGTGCTCAGTAGCCGCATGTGACCTGTGGCTCCTGTATTGGGCAGTGTCACCCTGGAACGCATCTATGGCAAAGCGGCAAGCACAGCAGAACAATCCGTCTTAATCCAACACGAGTGTGGAGAGCTGGATCTCAAAACTGGATCAGGCTGCGGGGACTTGGGGCTTTCAGCACCTCCCGGCTTCCCTCGGCCACTCTGGCGGTGAGATGGAATGATTGTACGCAAAACGAGAGCTTTACGATCAGTCAGGTGCGACACGTGCAAGGTGTAAGTGTCTCCTGCTGGGACTGGATACGAGCTAGGTTGGCACCGGCGCAGAAACTGAGCTGCGGTGTGTGCGTCTCAGTCTCGGCCTGGCTGGTGCAGGGCTGGGTGACGTCACCTGGCACACTGCTCGTGCTGTCTGTTTGCCTTTATGAACTGAGCTGTGAGGCGTGGCTGAAGTTTTCGTGGGGCGCTAAATAGGCTGTTTAAGACTAAAGCATCTTGAAATGAAAAAGTAGTAAGGAATTAGAAATGCAGACAAATGCTCAATGAAAATAGGAGTGTGATACTGGGTACTGCAGTGGATCCTGATGCCGATTATCTCAAAGTTCACCAAGTAGATCGCTTGGTGCGGTTGAGGGTTTAGTGTAGGGATGGCAATTAGTGTGGGAAGGCACATTGCGCAAGTTCTGCTTATCTTGCAAACAGCTCACGGCTGCCTCTTCCAGTAAACAGTGGGCTTACTGTGGAGTTTATTCTGCAGACCTACAGTCTCCAAACTTCATTAACTGTGCAGCCGATCAGTAAGACACTGGGGGTTGCACCCCCTGCAGCGTTGCTCATCTGTTAGGGTCCCTCACCGTCTGCATCCATGCCCCTTCCCCTCTGACCTCATCTGCTCTGCCTCCCTCCACCTCAGCCACGGGGGGTGTCCTGGCTGCTCCTTGAACAAAGACACTCCTCTCCCGTAGCTCCGCACTGACTGTTCCCGCGCCTGGAACATTCTTCGCCCAAATGACCACAGGGATGAGTCCCTCACCTCTCATTGATTTAAAACGGCAACAGCCCCTTCCCCCATACCCACCCCTGTCTTTTTTTTTCACAGTACTTATTGCCAATGATCACACTATTTCTTTTACTTACTAAATGTCTCTCTCCCCTCATAGAGGAGAATAAGCTCTATCAGGGCAGAGAGTTTTGTCTGTTTTGTTAGTGCCTGGCCCATAGAAGGTGCTCCACAAATATCTGCTGAATGAATGAACGTACTAGTGTACTAATAAGATGTGTTTTATAAAACCACAAACAATCCCAAATATACTCACCCTCCATCAGTGGATCATACAGCGTATCCCCTGGGGTGTATGTATCTGCTTTGAAACATTTGCCTGTAGACATGGGTGCCTTTGAAGGTTATTGAGGAAAATGACTGGAAGTTACTATTTTAGCATAAAATAAAATCTGAGAGCAATTGAAGTGCAAAGATGAATGGCAATTCTGTCTGTTGATGACTTGCTCACCACCAAAATATTACCTGTTTCTGCAGAGGAAACTCTCCCCGTGGCCAGCAGAGGGCGCTGTGCGCTAACAAATGAGAGCGGGCGGGGGGGCGGCTCAGGTAACTGGGTCCCCAACAGCCCTGAGACCCCGCTCGTCCCCGCCCCCACACCCCCACACGCGGCATCCGTGGCAGACAGGTGACCAGGTGCAGCTGGCCTGGATTCGAGTAGGCTCTGTTCTTTCTGATTCTTGACTGCTCAGTTTTCATTCTGCAAGTCCTGCATCAATCATTTATAGGCTTGCAGAATATCCCTAAACATTGTTACTTCTCTCCTCAACAAACAACTCAGTCCTAATCATTTGCTGCTTTTTTTTTTTTCTCCCCTAAAACCTAACGGTTTGCTGTTGTTTTCCGCTGGAGCAGTTTGAGTATCCTTGCGTTTTCAACCATTGCTTTATTTCTGTGTTACCAAACGCAAATGTTGGGAGGTGTATAGCTGCGTTTTATACCTTTCTGGCATGTTTATTTGTGACTGATCCCTGCATTGCACGCTAAAGAGAAATGCTCCCTCGGCATGAAACAGCCCTCCCGGCCCTTTCCGTGTGGTTTCTTCTCAGTGGGGCCTTCCGGGTCACTCTCTTCGTCACCCTGTTTCCTCCTCCCTGTAATCTGGTGTGTTTGGTGGCTTGTTTGTCGTCTGTCTCCCCTGGCTGGAATGTGGGCTTCACGGCACACAGGGGCCGCCGCTGGGTGCAGGGCTCGGTGAAGATGCTGGGTGGGCGCTGGGGGGCTGTCTGGGGCCGCAGCCTGCTGGGATCTGTCATCCCTTGCCCACTTGTCCTAAATGCTCATTTATAAAAATACTAATATCAGAAGGTGGCGTATGCCCTTGGCTGATTTAGACTGTTAGGCGTCCTGGTCTTCCTTCCTCCTCTCTTCTTCTCCCTCAAACCCATACCCTCCTGATACAGAGATCTGGACTGAAGGTCTCAGTTTCCCCTGACATCAAACCAAGGGAGGTGACGCTGACAGCAGCCGTCTTCTCCTCACTTCCCAGCAGTTTTGTGAAGATGCAGGGAGACGGGGGAACTAGGAATATGGGGCAAAAATGAACAGCTTTAAAAATTAAAATATGAGATCTTTAAACCACAGGAAAAAAAGAAACCAAGGGCAACATAAATAATTTGAAATTTTTCTCAAGAGAAATAGCAAAAGTCCCACTCATCTCCATTTCAAAGTTTGTAACCGGGGAAGACCTACTCAATAAATACAAAGAGTGATTTATTTTCAAATTACACATATTTATAGAAACAGAAAATATGCACATATATATATTCTATATATGTGTATAGACACATACAATACATAGTTAGAGAAAGATGAAGGGATCGATCGTAAGAAAAAAAAGTCCTTGGCCCGGCACAGTGGCCAACGCCTGTAATCCTGGCACTCTGGGAGGCCAAGGCAGGAGGATCGCTTGAGCCCAGGAGTTTGAGGTTGCTGTGAGCTAGGCTGACGCCACGGCACTCTAGCCTGGGCAACAGAACAAGACTCTGTCTCCAAAAAACAAAAAAGAAAGAAAGAAAAGAAAATTCCCTGTATTGGTGAGGATTCCGCGAAACAGATAGACTCATTTCATTGATCAAGATGTAAAAATGGGAACGTTCCTTTTGGAGGGTAATTGGGCAAACAGAGTAGCAAAAATGTCAGCACCATCTGTGAATTTCCTTTCCAAGGAATAGGACAGAAGGAAGCACTATATGCACAAAGATGTTTATAATAGCAGCATTCCTAATAGTAAAGACTGGAAATAACTTCATTTTTTTAAAAAATATGGAACGCTTCATGAATTTGCTTGTCATCCTTGTGCAGCGGCCGTGCTAATCTTCTCTGTATCGTTCCAACTTTAGTACATGTGCTGCCGAAGCCAGCACTGGAAATAACTTCAGAGTTAAAAAAAAACTAGATAGCTCTGTATCAGTGTACAAGAATAAAATAAAAATAACCAAAAAAAAAACAAACAAAAAAAAAAACTAGAGTTGAGTAAATTATGGTGTGCCCATGTAATTAAATCATCTAGCTATCAAAGTCATAAGTACAGTGAATATGTAAAACAGGGAAGAGTCTGAAATTCTACTAAATTTTAAAAATAATCCATGAGACTTGAATATAGATTATTAAAATTTGGAGTATCTATGAATACAAGTTGTAAGGGAATAAAAGAAGAAATGAAACTCATAGGATTCCAGGTGACATTAATTTAATTTCCTTCCCTTTTCAAGTTTCAAAATTATCTTTAGCAAATCTAGCTGTTTGGGTGTTTTTAGTGTGAAAATCAGGCTTCCAGCCTGGAGCAGGTCACCTCTCTCTCTGCTCCTTGGCTGGCTGACTCCTGCTTGATCTTTACATGTCACATTAAATGTTAACACATGGGAGAGGCCTGACCCCTCCCACGTACATGAGACCCCAAACACACACTTTCATTTCCTTGCCCTTTTCCTCCTCGGCACTTGTTCCTCTCTTCTGGAATCGGATGGCCTGAGTTTAAATCTCTGTTCTAAGTCACTAGCAAGTCACCTCGCCACACTGTGCCTCAGGGTCCTCATCTGTAAAGTGGGGATAGGACGGTGCCGTCCTCCGAGGCTTGTGCTGAGGGGCTGACGGACTGGCACTCAGTGAGGGCACTGGGTCTCAGTGAGTGCGGTGGAAAGGTTGGCCATGATTATTATCATATAGCGCAGAACACCGTGTAGTCAATGCAAATCCTGTTTTTGAAGAATATTTCATTTCCTAATAAAATGATACTAAGTGAAAAACAGGATACAAATCTGTGAACAACATGACCTGAATCTTTGAAAGAGCATGGGGAAAAATATGTACCAAAAAATGGTAACAGAGCGTAGAGCTGGGAGGTAATGATTATAGATGACTTTTATTTCCTTCTTTTTTTTTTTTTTTTTGAGACAGAGTCTCACTCTGTTGCCCAGGCTAGAGTGAGTGCCGTGGCGTCAGCCTAGCTCACAGCAACCTCAAACTCCTGGGCTTAAGCGATCCTCCTGCCTCAGCCTCCCGAGTAGCTGGGACTACAGGCATGCGCCACCATGCCCGGCTAATTTTTTCTATATATTTTTAGTTGTCCAGCTAATTTCTTTCTATTTTTAGTAGAGTCGGGGGGTCTCGCTCTTGCTCAGGCTGATCTCGAACTCCTGACCTCGAGCGATCCTCCTGTCTCGGCCTCCCAGAGTGCTGGGATTACAGGCGTGAGCCACCGTGCCCGGCCAACTCTGAATATTTTTAAGGTCCCTGATACACCGTACCAGGTTACTGCACAAAGAGATGGCACTTGTAAGTGGCCGTAGTGACTACCTCACTGTTCTCTCATCAGCTCCACTGTTAACTGTTCAAAAGAAGTCTTCACTAATGTGGTTCTCGAACAAGGCAACCTTCCCGTTGATGAAGGCTGTGTTCTAAGACCGTCCCACTCCATGCATGGAATCCTAGCGGAAGGCAGCGGGTCAAAGAATTTCTTGGATTCCTTCTTTTATTTTTCTTTAAAGAATTTATATAATGCTTTCCGTGCTCTGAGAACTGTTTAAGTGCCTAAGAAACACTGACTGATCTAAACAACCTACAGAGAAGGCTCATCATCACCCTTACTCCAAACACGTGGAAACGAAGGCGCGGGGCGCAGCCAGGGTCACCTGACCGTGGAGCGGTGGCTGGAGCAACACGCGACGTGGTCTGGGAGCGGGTGCTGGGGTCACTCGGAAGCAGGAGGGGACGGTGCCTGCTGCAGGGTCCCTGCTGTGTGCAGACGCCAGCGTCCCCGGCGTCACAGGTTTGCTGACTTGTCACTCTATTTCTTTTAAGCCCGTTTTATTTCTTTAGGTGCCCTGAGCGCTGGCTCATCGACACAGCTGTGAAGCCTGGTGACATTAACTGGGGCCTACGGGCAGTTCTGCCAGTGTCCTGCGTGGGGCAGGAATGACACTTGCTTTAGGCGAGAGAAGAGGCAGGTTTGAAGGGACTGTACCGCGAGTCCCTGTGCTGGGGTCTCTCCGACCCCGGCTGCTCAGCGGGTGGCGGGCCTGTCCCTCAGGGCTGCTGCGTCTGTCCAGGACCTCCAAGGGCAAAGGCAGGAAAACCTGCAATCTCCCGCTTGCTGGGACGCTAATGAGTGTCCCGTTAGCATTAGCATTAGCAGGGCCCGGCCCAGCCACACTTCCCGTCCGTGTGCTGTTTACTCAACCCCAAGCTCCTTGGGTGGGGGCCGGTGTTTGTTTCCCGGCCCTGGGTGTCTGGTGGCCGATAGGCCTCAGTGGTGTGGATTGGATGAATGAACCTCGGATGGGATTAGCCAGCTGCCCAGGTGTAGCCCATCTGCTGGGATTAGGAGCTCGTTTACCCTGAGATTAAGGTGCTGGGCTGCAGCCTGGACCGATCAGGGGGCCCGGGTTCAAATCCCATGGGGGGGCCGCACTGCACTGACAGGACAGACTGCAAGATCTTGGATGAAATTAGTGTGCGTTTTGGCCTCAGTTTCTCTTCTCAAAGGCCCCCAGTGTCGTGAGGGTAGAAATGGAATGTGAGTGACAGCCAGGGCTCCCAGGTGGACGTAAGTTATGCGTGCTGAGCCTTTGAACTGGGGTGGGGAGACACAGGGTCCCTCATGCTCTTGATCCTTCTGAGAAAGGTGACACGAGTTGGGGCTCGGGGTTGACTTTCTTCCCTTCCTCGCAGATGACTTTCCTGAAGGCGGCTCTGCTCTCTACACCCAGGGTCAGCCTCCGGCAGGCGGGAAGCAAAGACCACTGGGCAGCAGCTGGGAATGTCTCCCACCGGGCTGGGGCTGGACTCCAGGAAGTTCAGAAGCTGTGGCCTCAAGGCCACATGTGGTCCTCCAGATCCCCGAGTGCGGCGCCTCCACCAAATCCAGACTTCACAGAACAAATCCCTTAATCTGTTCTGTAAAATTTGGATGCAGTCAAAAGGCTGCACTCAAGGATCCGGAAGGCCACATGTGGCCCCAAGGCTGCAGGTTCCCCACCCCAAATAGAGGCTTTAGTATATCGTTTAAATTTGCAAGAGTGACAAAATGAACTAAAATTACCAGTGTATTTATTAAAAATTGAGGAGGGGTAGAGGAGGGCTGAGACGGGGGTGGTACCTATTTTTTTTTTAATTTCTTTATTTTTATTTTTTTATTTCAAAGCCTATGGCTGCACCCGGTATTCCGGTCTCCCATCCAAGTACTGACCAGGCCTGACCCTGCTTAGCTTCCCAGATCAGACGAGATCGGGCGCGTTCAGGGTGTTATGGCCACAGAGGGGTGGTACCTATTGAGTACAAGGCACACTATTCCGGTGATGGGCACACTGAAACCCCCAACCCAAGCATTATACAAGGTATCCATGTAAGAAAAACATTTGAACTCCCTTAATATTGTGCAACCTTAAGCTTAAAAAATTAAGGCCCAAATGAAAACATAATTGGGGGGTAGAATGACATGCAGAATAAGGGGGAGAGTTGCTAAATTCTTGTTTTTCATAGCAGAGAGCCAACCTATATTGTCTAAATTAAGAATCCTGTCTGGGCACGATGGCTCATGCCTGTCATCCCAGCACTTCGGGAGGTCAAGGCAGGAGGATTGCTTGAGACCAGCCTGGGCAACATAGCAAGACCCTATCTTTACAAAAAATAAAAAATTAGCCAGACATGGTGGCATGCACCTATAGTCCCAGATTCTTGAGAGGCTGAGGCAGGAGGATGGCTGGGGCCCAGGAGTTCAAGGTTGCAGTGAGCTATGATGACACTACTGCACTCCAGCCTGGCAACAAAGTAAGACCCTGTCTAAAAAAAAAACAACAAAAGAATTCTAAGGAATGAGGCATAAGTATCCCATTTATGGTTTTGGAGGCAAACTGTCAGAAGCAACCTTTAAAGAGTGGGTGAGGATGGAGTGGGAGACTGTTGCTTTTCATTATGAACCTTTCTGTGCTATTGGATTTTGTACCATAAATGTCTTTGATCACACACACACACACACACACACACGCACGCAAAAGGCTCTTTAGGAAACTCATCAGCTCCCACCAGGAACCTCTCAGAGCTCCAAGACCAAGAGGCAGGCCAAATGCTCAAGGGACAGCTTAGGACTGTGTTGCGGAGGAAGCAAAACGTGTTTCTAGGAGGTGTCGGGCCGCTTGGTGTCTGGATTGTCACATTCCCAGATGCATAGGCAGGAAGGAGGCCAAACAAGCCATGGCTTCTCACCAGAGCGGATGGCAAAAGGCAAAAGCTCGTTTCCTCCCGTGACAGCTGAGCCATTGATAAGGGGCTGGAGATTCTGGGCAGAGGATCTGCCCAGCAGGACAGGCCATTCCCAAGGGACTCCATATTCATTATCCTGCATTTTGTTTACTCAGCCCACCTTCCCAATTACTTGTCAGCATGTGCAAATCCCGGCTCCCTGCCTTATCAGCAGGCCCTGGAGATTAGGGAATCAGGTAATGACCCTCACTGTCAATACCACGGCCCCCCCAGCCCCTCTCCCCTGAGTCAGCCCCACCTCTGCCTGAGGGACTCGGAACCGCAGCCTAGAAAACACGACCCCATCTAGAACCAGGGGATCCTAAAGAAAGGCCCAGGGACCCGTGTGAGGTCAGGAGGGCTGGTCCCCTTGGGAAGGGAGCAGGCTGAGGATGTGGTCAGGGGACAGCAGGGGACAGGAGAGCAGAGTGCACACGAGACATCACGTTGCTCTGGGGATGCTGACCAGGAGTTAGGTGTCAGCATAGGAGAAACACTTCTCACCGTCTGTCCCTTTGCCAAGCGGATATGTTTTTGTCAACTTTAAAGTTACACGTGTTGGTTACTAGTTTCTCTATTTTAGTTATTTATTTATTTTTTGAGACAGAGTCTCTGTTGCCCGGGCTAGAGTGAGTGCCGTGGCGTCAGCCTAGCTCACAGCAACCTCAAACTCCTGGGCTCAAGCGATCCTCCTGCCTCAGCCTCCCGAGTAGCTGGGACTACAGGCATGTGCTTAGGGCTGTGCCACCATGCCCGGCTAATTTTTCTATATATATTTTTAGCAGTCCATATAATTTCTTTTTATTTTTAGTAGAGACGGGGTCTCGCTCTTGCTCAGGCTGGTCTCGAACTCCTGACCTCGAGGGATCCTCCCGCCTTGGCCTCCCAGAGTGCCAGGATTACAGGCGTGAGCCACCGCGCCCGGCCTAGTTTCTCTAATGAATATTGTTGGCCGTAATCCGGATTAAAATCTCATGTCTCGCATTTCCCATGTTAAATTTCTCTCTCTTTTCCTTTCTGTCAGCAAATACCGTGTGAGCATCAGTTATTTGCCAGACGCTGCTCAGCATGGCCACGGGATCGGGCAGGAGTGTGTCCTTTGCTGAGCGCTTTGCTGGGAGAGTTGTACCTGAGCACGTCTCTTTAAGGCAGCGTCCCCAGCCTTTTTGGCACCAGGGACCGTTGGTTTCATGGAAGACAGTTTTTCCACAGATGGGGTGGGGGCAGGGGTGGCGGAGCTCTGCGGCTGGGTCCCTAAGAGGCCAAGGACCGGCACCGGTGTGCAGCCCGGGGCTTGGGGACCGTGGCTCTAAGGTACCAGGAGAGAGTGTCACCCAACTGGTTTCTTGAGCATCCAGAGAACAGAGTGATAAACGGGGTGGAGAGAGATGGAAGTGGTCAGAGCATTAAGGAAGAATTTTCACGAAGAAAGTGAAATTTATGC
>CM052455.1:9393700-9414699 GCA_028533085.1 Varecia variegata
AGTGTGTGGGCACCTGCCTGCAGCCCCCGGATCCTCTGGCCTCCCGGTGGCCGTTTCTGGGGCCACGGCAGTGCATCCCCTCCGAGATGGCCTCGCTGCCCGTGATCGTCAGCATCAAAGAGGGCGGCAGGACCAGGTCCCAGGTGGTCAGCCTGCCCAACATGAGGGTGCAGAAGTGCAGCTGTGCCTCGGATGGGGCGCTTATGCCAAGGAGGCTCGAGCCGTAGGTGCCCGGTGCAGCCACCGAGGCCACTGCTAGACAGCGTGCATGAAAGCAGGTCTTAATGTAGGTCTTATTTGATACTTAGCAAGTGACCCCTGTCCCATCTTAGTGCCCCTATGTTACCTTTGCCCTGTGTTCTTCCATTTTTGTCCTTCTTGTCCATCACCCATCCCAAGCACTTATATGAGCAAATAATGCAGCTCCAGTGGAAATTCCTGGCCTGCTTATTAGAGGGACAGCTGAACAATGGACAGATTAGATTGTCAGCTGGGAGTTTCTGTTCTCTGGCAAATTCTCCACTGAGTATGGAACAACAAAACCCTATGACGAGAACTGGGAAAATAGAACTCATTTACTCTATTACATGATGAATTAAAATAAAACCAACAATTCCCTGTTTCCCCTAGACAGGGAGGATGTCTAAAAAAGAACCCCCATTCCCCACATACTGACCACTTCTGGAGTTCTGTGAACATAGCTAGGTCCCCATTCCCCTGAGAGTGTGGCAAGGGGGAGGGTGAAGGGCTTCAGGCTGGGGGGAGTGGACAGGGAACCAAGACACCTGGCACCTGGATCTGATGGGGTCCCCTGCTGGGACCTCAAACAAATGCAGACGGCTTTGGGTCACCATCTCTTCTTAACAAGGAGTTGGGCTTCAGCTCTAAGACCTCATTGCCCTGAGGATCAGGCAGCACCTAGCTCCGCTCCCGCTCTCTGGAGACCAAGCCTTGCCTGTGCATATTTAGGTTATTTCCCCCACTGTTTTAGAGAATTTATCACCAGAAACCAGAAGTACTGACGTGTTTTTTTTAATTTAGCAGATACAATTAAATATAGATAATCTGAAGAAATAAAAGTGATGTTTCACTCTGTGTCTCTGTATTTAATTTCTAATACTCTTTACATAGGAGAGAAGGGAGCAATAATGGGGAACGAGGCCGGGTGCGGTGGCTCAAGCCTGTAATCCTAGCACTCTGGGAGGCCGAGGCGGGTGGATCGCTCGAGGTCAGGAGTTTGAGACCAGCCTGAGCAAGAGTGAGACCCCGTCTCTACTAAAAATAGAAAGAAATGATCTGGACAGCTAAAATAAATATATATAGAAAACATTAGCGGGGCATGGTGGCGCATGCCTGTAGTCCCAGCTACTCGGGAGGCTGAGGCAGTAGGATCGCTTAAGCCCAGGAGTTTGA
The DNA here is from genome assembly GCA_028533085.1 of Varecia variegata. Lineage (NCBI taxonomy): Eukaryota > Metazoa > Chordata > Mammalia > Primates > Lemuridae > Varecia > Varecia variegata. The sequence continues at coordinate 9,395,114 of CM052455.1, forward strand.
GGTTGCTGTGAGCGAGGCTGACGCCACGGCACTCACTCTAGCCCGGGCAACAGAGCGAGACTCTGTCTCAAAAAAAAAAAAAAATAATGGGGAACAGGGGCAACATAATGATGTGAAGAAAGGACCTGCAACTTCTAGGGGGCAGTGAAGACTCTAATAACTAAATTTAGATTAGGCTTTCCTTTATGATATTGATATTTTCCCGCACAACTCCCATTCCAAAAATAGTATTGTAAACAATCATTCACATATGCCTCATCTTTAGAAAGCACTTTAACCCCTCAGATAGTGGGGATGAGGATGGGGATGGGTGCTAGCATGGCAATGCTATGGCAAGCTAACAGTGGCTGAGCGTTCGGTATGAACCAGGGAGCCGGGCTAGGCAATGTCACATACATCACTTAATTCTTGCAACTATTCCTTGAGGGATGGCTGGGGCCATCCTTGAGGGTGGCTGGGTTCAAACTACAGGCCTCTCCTCTCCTCAACTTTAGCCCAGCGGAACTTCACAGGCATCAGACGTAATTGCCTGTGAAGTATATACGCATAGAAAATAATAGTGTAAGGCATACACCAAAACTATCTGCAGGAAACTATCCTTAGGATTGTGGGTGATTTTGACTTTCTCACCTTTACTTCTTTCGTATTTTCCAAATTTTCCTCGATAAGCATGTACTATTTTTCTAATCAAAAATAGTTACAGAAATACAGCATTCTTTTGCTTAATTGTAAATGTTTGGTCCTCGCTTTTAAGGGTGCAGACACTGAGGCCCTGGGGACTTGCTCAGGGAAGCTCAAACAAAGCGAACCCCAGCTTGGGGTGGGGGTGTGGATTATATGGAGGGGCTGTAGAAAAGCTAGTAGAGACCCCGGGGAACTAGGGGTCTCCGGCTCTTCTGACTCCTCCAGGGACGCCAGTTCCTCTGTACTTTGCTCTGTCACTTGTTACCTACATTTACTACGGATGGAAAAGGAACCATCACATTGGCGGAGCTTTTTACAGCAAGTGGCAGCGAGGGGGCGGGAGGGACGGGGCGTCTGGAAGAGTCGGAGGCCTGCTTAGACTTTTAGCCAGGCCTCAGGCAGCCGCTAACTTCCTGGACAGAGGAACGGGTCCCGGCAAGTTCAGGTAAATAAAACGCCGCCGCCCCCGCCGCCCCCGCCGCCTCTACGCGATCGCATTTGAACCGATGCCAGCGCCAGAAATAATATCAGTCCGGCCGGGGCCGCAGCGGCGACCTCGGCCCTCCGGGGGGCGTCCCAGGTCCCGGGCCGGCGGGCTTCCGGGGCCCACCAAGGCGAAGGCAGGGGCTTCCGGAGCTCGCGCCCGAAGTTCCGCCTGCCAGTCGGGAGCGGAGGGGCGGGCGTATGGCCCCGGCCCGGCCGCGGATTGGTCCGCCCGGAGCTCCTGGGCTTGGATTGGCCGCCCTGGCGGGGCGGGGCCACGTTGCCTAGGGCGCCGTCTGCGGCCCGGGCACTGCCGGGTGAGCCCCGCCGCGGGGTCCGGCGGAGGGGAGTCCCGCCAGGCCGCGCCCGGAAGCCGCTGGGAACCCCCGGTGCTCCGCGCGCCGTCGGCGGCCCCCAGCACGGCCCGCCGTCCGTCAGTGGGCTCCTGCGGCTGCCGGGAGACGAGAGGCGGGGACCATGAGCGTGGGCTTCATCGGCGCCGGCCAGCTGGCCTGCGCGCTGGCGCGGGGCTTCACGGCCGCAGGCAAGCGCGTGGAGGCGGGAGGCGGGCTGGCGGGCGGTCCTAGGCCTGGCCTGTGGTCTGCCCCCCACCCCGCCAGCATGAATGAAGGAATGAATGAATGAGCGAAAGGGGAATTTACATCCGGAGGGGGAGAGGAGATTCTTGTTAAGCAGCAAGGGGGTCTTACGCCCGCGTAGGGTGGAGGCGGGAGGGAGGCTGGTACAGTTAGAGCCGCTGTGGGTTTTGGTTCTGCTTTCCCGGGGAAAGCATGGGAGCGAGGTGGGCCACGATCCTCAGCTGAAAAGCTCTCTCTGTCTTCCGTAGGCATCCTGTCGGCTCACAAGATAATGGCCAGCTCCCCAGAAATGGACCTGCCCACGGTGTCCGCGCTCAGGGTGGGTGGAGCGGAGGGGTGCGGGGAAGAGGGTGGAGGCCCAGGCAAAGGATGACCTGAGACGAACTGAGCCCAGCTGGCCCCTGATCCCAGGTGCTGGTCCTTGGCCGGCGCTGAACTCCCACCGGGAACATCACACTCCTTCCTGGTTCTCTGGGGCAGCTCAGTGTCACCAGAGCACCCAGGAGAACAGACTTGGGGTCAAATCCAGACACTGGCGTGGTTAGAGGATGAACTGTGGTAATTATATGTGGAAAGCTCCTGGCCCATAGTAGGTACCCAATAAATATTCATTTTTCATCATTGACTGGTTGTGTGACCTTAAAGAACTCAGCCACTTTGAGGCTCAGTTTCCTCCTTTGCAACAGTAGCTACTTTGCTGTTATTCGGAGGCATGAATGAACGTGTTGGGAGAGAATCCAATGGATTAGTTGCTCTGCTCTCCAAAAACACAATATCCCATCTTCACTCACAACCTGGGTGGTGTGGGAGACGATGGCTAATGAGGCCATGACAGGCACTGAAGGGTCCTGCTTCTCAGTTTGGAGTTCTAGAGGGACGGGTGGCCTCCAGCCCAGCCCTGGGCCACACGGAGGCTGTGCCATCTGATGACAAGTGGCTGGGGTTGGGATAGGGCCTGACTCAGCTCTGCTTCTGACCATGGGGTGCTAGCATTTCACCTTTCCCGTCACCACTCCCCCCATGGAGCTGCCTTACCTGGCAGAGGGGTGCCTTGGGTGCCAGCAGATTGGTGGGCAAGAGGGGATGCCACTTCCTGGTTACCATGGAGAAGCTTGTCATGCCCAGCGCCTGTGCTTACCTGCCCAGTAGCAGCAGTGGGAGACTTCGTGTCAGTTGGGCTGGGGGAACAGGACAAGGCGTTCCAGGCTGCAGCTGGCGGAGTGGGTTTGGCGGCGGGTCAGCTGCTCGCTGGGAGGCCTGGGCTTAGCCAGGCTGCACTGTGAGCCCGGAGTCTCTTCTTGCAGAAGATGGGTGTGAACCTGACGCGAAGCAACAAGGAGACGGTGAGGCACAGTGACGTCCTGTTCCTGGCCGTGAAGCCGCACATCATCCCCTTCATCCTGGATGAGATTGGGGCCGACGTGCAAGCCCGGCACATCGTGGTGTCCTGTGCGGCCGGCGTCACCATCAGCTCTGTGGAGAAGGTGCCCGTCTCAGCCCTGATGCCCCTTGTGTGGGGGGAGGGGTGGCCCGAGAGTGGCAGCTAATGGGTGGGTGCCGGTGGGAGCCGGGGCCTGGCCACTCACTCAGCCCTCGCTCCCGCCACAGAAGCTGATGGCGTTCCAGCCAGCCCCCAAAGTGATCCGCTGCATGACCAACACACCTGTGGTGGTGCGGGAGGGTGCCACAGTGTACGCCACGGGCACGCACGCCCTGGTGGAGGACGGGCGGCTGCTGGAGCAGCTCATGAGCAGCGTGGGCTTCTGCACCGAGGTGGAGGAGGACCTGATCGACGCCGTCACCGGGCTCAGCGGCAGCGGGCCTGCCTACGTGAGGGCCTCGTGCGCTCGCGGGCCTCCCCGGAAACCTGGGCGGCAGGATGGGCCGGCAGCAGGCTTGGGCTGGGGGCGGCACCCACCGCTGGGGCATGGCTGGCTGGTGGAGGAGGCTGACCCTTGGAGCTAGTGCCAGACGTGAGAAAGAGCAGGCCCCGGGAGGGCCCTCGAGTGCCCGCTGCCTGGGGCTCAGCGGGTGTCTCCACAGGCGTTCATGGCCCTGGACGCGCTGGCTGACGGGGGCGTGAAGATGGGCCTGCCGCGGCGCCTGGCAGTCCGACTGGGGGCCCAGGCCTTGCTGGTCAGTATCTCTCCCTGCACGTCCGGGACCAGGGTGTGGCATGGGGGTTCTTGCGCGTCACTGAGCTGGGGCAGGGGCTGGTTGGGAATCTGGGATAGGGATTGGGCAGCAGTGTGGGCATGGGGAAGCCTGTCCCCGGGTGCACAGTAAGTTCCTCTTCTGCCATGCCCTCCCTGTCCTAGGGAGCTGCCAAGATGCTGCTGGACTCGGAGCAGCACCCAGGCCAGCTCAAGGACAATGTCTGCTCCCCGGGGGGGGCCACCATCCACGCCCTGCACTTTCTCGAGAGTGGGGGCTTCCGCTCTCTGCTCATCGATGCGGTTGAGGCCTCCTGTATCCGAACACGGTGAGTCTGCCTCGCTCTCCTCTGCCGCTGGGCCGAGCTGGGCGCCGTCTTGCAGAACCTGCTGTGTCTGGTCCCATTAGCAGAGCTGGAGTCTGTGCTCTATTAATAGCCACGACTTAGTAGGCTTGGTTTAGCTAAGAGCTTGCAGGCCTTACTCCACTGAATGCTCACTGCTGTTCTGATAGCCGGGATTAACTTTGATTTAAAGATGGAGAAGTTGAGGTTCAGAAACAATTTTCTCAAGGTCGAACAGCTAATAAGTGATGGACGCAGGATTCAACTTCACGTCTATGACTCCAAACCACGTCATTTTCCACACTCTCTCCCCATGCGATCACAGATGCCACCTGGAGCTCTATGTCTAGCTTGGATCAAATGAGATAAATAAGACAAACCCATACTCAATTAAACAGTACTTTTTTTTTTTTTCTTTATTTGAGACAGAGTCTCGCTTTGTTGCCTGGGCTAGAGTGAGTGCCATGGCGTCAGCCTGGCTCACAGCAACCTCAAACTCCTGGGCTTAAGCGATCCTTCTGCCTCAGCCTCCTGAGTAGCTGGGACTACAGGCATGCGCCACCATGCCCGGCTAATTTTTTCTATATATATTTTTAGTTGGCTAGATAATTTCTTTCTATTTTTAGTAGAGATGGGGTCTTGCTCTTGCTCAGGCTGGTCTTGAACCCCTGAGCTCAAACAATCCGCCCGCCTCGGCCTCCCAAGTGCTAGGATTACAGGCGTGAACTACCGCGCCCGGCCTTAAACAGTACTTCTAAGAAGCTTGGGGGAATGTCCGTGTTGGAGTTCGAACTTAGTGGTGTCACATCACAGGGTTATGTGGGTGGGGACGACCCACAGAGCTCTGGCTCTGAGGCTTATTGCCTCCCTTCCCCTCTCCTGGGGCTTTGTCTGCAGAGAGCTGCAGTCCATGGCGGACCAAGAAAAGATCTCCCCAGCTGCCCTTAAGAAGACCCTCCTGGACAGAGTGAAGCTGGAATCCCCCGCAGTTTCCACGCTGGCCCCCTTCAGCCCAGGGAAGCTCCTCACAAGAAGCCCAGCCCTGGGGGGCAAGAAGGAGTGAGGCAGCCTTACCCTCCTCTCTGTGATCCAGAGCCCTCCATCGAGGGCCCCCCCACCCCCTGTTGCCCCTGCCCAGCCAGCTGTGCGAGGAGAGAGCAGGCTCAGGTAGTTTTCAGATCCTTGTGATAAAACCTCCTTCAATCTGGTCAGACCAAGCAGCACTAGTGTCCTCTCCTGTCCCATGCTGGATGCTTTGTGCGGCTTGTCACCTGTTCTGAAGGTCATTGCTGGAAGCCAGACACAGCCCTGCACACCCACTGCTGTCGGAGGGAGGGGTCGGGACCGCAGTCAGAGCCCAGCTGGGGCGGGGGCTGGAGTGGGGAAGGCCCCGGGAAGACCTTCCGGGAAGACCTTCCGCTGGGCTCCTCCACTAGAGCCCACAGCAGGATTGGCTGGATGCCAAGGCAAGGAGGAGGGAGAGAAAACACGAAAAGGGCTTTGCTCTGAACTGGTAAACGGAAAAGAAGGGAGCAACTTAATCATCGCAATCAAAGGTGTACAGAATTAGACTATGCTTGTGTTTAACGCCTGCTCCATTGGCGTGCCATTTAAAGCGTGGTGTTCATGGCTGAGTCTAGCTGCTTTAATAAAGGTTGTTTTTTAATATCCTGCTTTTCTCAATCTTAAATAATCACGCTAGAGAACCCAAGGCCCTTAGCAGGCCTCCCTGCATCTGTGGGAGTGGGAGAGCGCCGTCCCAGGGCAGCAGGGAGGGGTGAGAGGCACGGGGGCCGCCCTGAGAGCCCCAACCCCGCCCAGGGTCGGGACCAAGTCTTCGGGCTCTGGGATGGGCCCAGGGTCGTGGCGGAGAGCAGCCCAGTGGCCGCAGCCCAGACACACAGGAGACAACTGCCCTCTGAAGGTGGAGCTACTGTTTTCCTGCCTTTCTAGAAGACGTCGAGGCCTAGAGTGGGTAAGCAGCTTACCCTGGTTGTGCCGCGGGTCAGCGCTGGGGCCGTCTCTGTCCTTAGCCTCCTAGAAGCCAAAGGAGGGGAGCCGCCCGCCGGGCCCAGCCTGCGGTTTCCGCATGGGCTGGTGTGTGCCGTCCACAGGGCTCAGCGATGGGAAGGAGGCGCCCGAGGTTTCTGCCTGGAGCGATGGAAATGATTTAAAGTAAGGTCACGGTGATCGCACAACTCAATGTGGTCATTGAACTGTACGCTTGAATACGTGAATTTTATGGTACGTAAATCATCCTCGAAAAAGCTTTTTAAAAATGAAATAAGCTGCCCAAATTTTAATTAGGTAGGAAGCAGTGCCAGGATTCAAATCCACGTCTGATACCAAATCCTGTCCTCTCTGTACTGGGTCTCTGGCCATCCTAGGTGACAAGAGACTGTTGCCCACATTGTCCTCTCCATTCCCCACCAGAGCACCCCCTTCCCAGGCCTAAAGCCACCAACACACGTTCACTGAGGACCCACTCGCCACCAGGCCCCGGCTAAGCGTTGGCGTATGGGGTCGGCCTGGCCAGGGACCGCTGCCCTTGGCTTCCCAGCCCCCACCAGGTTGGAACAAGGGTGGCTGGGGCCAGGTCCTCCTTCAGAGAGGGTGAGGAGAGGGTCATCCCTTCCCAGGACCTCAGGCCTGTCTGGGGCTGGGGGTGGTGGCTGTCCCCCTCGCAGGGCTCACCGGCCCTGGGGCAGGAGCTGCAGCAGTCAGAGTCAGGGCCGGCAACCCCCTGAGGCAGCCAGGGAGCCCCCAGTCTGTCAGGCCCCGGCCAGAGCGTCTAGAGCTTGTATTCCAGTCCCACAGGCGCCTGAGCCCCCAGCGAAGCCCCCAGCGAAGCCCCCAGCGAAGCCCCCAGATGCCCCTGCACGAGTCGGCGCTGGGGCTGAGCGCAGCCTTCTAACTAAATATTTGCCAAACGCTCCTCTGTGCCAAGCGCCCTGGGAGGCCTGGGTGTGCCCCAGTCAGTGAGACTGTCCCTGTTCCGAGTGCTGGGAACAGATGTGGACACAGGTGTGGCGAGCAGGGGAAGGGACAGGAGGCAGCCCGGAGGCCGAGCGGCAGGAAGTGTTCTGCCGGGAAAGGCCGTGTCAGTCTGTCCACCCGCTCTCGGCTACCTGAGAATAGGCCTTGGGCCTGGAACATTCCCTACCAAGAATCCTCAAGCTTGTGCTGGACGTGTCACCTTGTGTGGCGACATCCTCCCTGTTTCAGACTTGGCGCGTGTTTCTGTGTTCTGCATAAGCGTGTGCATCACACGGCACCTGGCCAACCCACTGCTACCTTTGTCCCCTTTGCAGAGGGGATGGGGTCTCCCTACTGCAGCACGGAGCGGTGTGTGCAGGCCGGTGGCCCTGTGTCGGCAGCCGGGAGGGACCCGCTGGCCACAGGGGACTGACGCCCACCACTAAAGCTGGTCTCACTGTCTCCTCCATGCGGGTACAGTGGTGTCGTGGCCAGTGCTGGACGGCGCTGTGGCAACTCCAATAACAAGATGGAGCCAGCAGAAGTGCCAGGATTTCTGCTCCTGAGAACAGGGAACAGACACCACCTGCTCCGGGTCCTGCCCGCCCCGTTCCCAGTGCCCCTCAGCCTGGGCAGCCAGGCCTAGGGCAGCCCTGCACCGCACCTCACCGCGCCCTTCCCTTCCCACCCCAGAAAAACACTTACCTGTTGCCTTCACTTTGCTCCCTCCATACACAATGCGGGCAAAAACTTCTGCCTCAACTATTAACGACAGTTCCTTTGGGGAATCGGGATTGAGGTTGACTTCTCACTTGATTTCTCTGTTTGTCTGTTGGTTACAATAAACAGACATGATTTTGGTAGTTAAATGATTTAAATTTTTTCCCCACTGCTCCCCACTCATAGGCCACTTGCGATCACAAACACACCCTCCTCCGTCCCCTGTCTGCGTATGTCCCCTGCAACTGTCACTAGGCAACGCTCTGCAGAGAGACACGCTGTGCTTTCCCTCAGCACCCTGGGCTGTAGACACAGGCCTTTCTGCACATCTGATCAGATATTCGTACTTGCAAAGCCTTGACCTCTGCTCCACTTCTACCAATAAACCAGACAGAACCCAGGGTGGACGTGGTGATTGTGTGAAATCAGCAGCATTTGGAAAATAAAACGCATCTTTTCCAAGGTCCAAGCCACGGCGGATAGTACACTACCTTTATGAAAGGGGGAAGTATGAAATTGGACAAAGAAGGATACACAAGAAACCCATAAAAGGGGTACCCGGTTGGGGGGGGGGCAGTGGGAACCTGGCAGGGGAGGGCAGGGCGGGAGCAGGACATTTTACTGCACACCTTTTACAGCGTATTGATTTAGGAACCACACAGGGTACTGCCGAGTCACAAAATGCATTTGCACAGCAGGTGCACGGCCCGCGGAGGTCAGTCGGGGCTGCAGCACGCGGGATCCGTGATCTCATTCCATCTTTAATTGATTCATTACGATTAGTTACCATCTCCCCATTTTACTGGGGAGAGAACTGAGCCTTGGGGAAGGTAGGGACACGGCCAGCAAAGGGACAGGCCTGGGTGCCCATCCAGGTATGTCTAAAACCGAGACCCGTCTGGGAAGTGCTGATGTCCCCGCCTGTGACGGAGGGGCCCTCGGGCTGGAACAAGCCTGAGTGAGCAGGTGAGGATGTAGGCGGTGGGGGGTTGGGGGGGCCTGGGAAGAGGACCAGCAAACAGACAGGGCCAGGACTGGCCTCCAGAGGCCTTCAGTGGGGACGGGGACCTTGTCCGAGTCACTGGGAAGAAGTAGATATTTTCTTTTTTTTTTCTGTTTTATAGCATCAAATACAACCACCATTCCTACTGCCTTTTGACTAAGGGAAAGGAACAAGAAATGAGCATTTTTGGAGTTCCTTCCAATGTCATTGCCAGTGTCCTAGAATGCTCTGTCCCTTTGCCCTAAGCAGATATGTCTCTCTGCTGAGCCGGCCCCGGGCTCCCGGGCTGTGTGGCCCAGCCCTCCCCTCTGCCGGGTCCTCCTCTCTTCCCTGCCAGCTCCTTCCCCCACACCCAGCCACTGTGGCCCTCAGTGTCCCCCACACCCACTGTGGCCCTGGGTGGCCGGGACGGTTATAATAGTTATTGTCTCATGAACACAATTCTCTGCTCCACACCAGCGCTTCTGAGCTGACAAGGTGCTGTCACCCGTGGCACCCAGTAGGATTCCCACCAGGACCCTGGGAGGCGGGGAGGGACAGGTGGTGGGGACCCCATCTGACAGGTGAAGGCAACTGCGGGAGCTGGTGACAAAACCCCAGCCGCCACGTCCGAGTCCTCTTTCCAGTGTTCCCCACTCAACTCACGGACGAGCTCCCAGACCCTCGAGGACGGCACTGGTGGCTCTTAAAAGTGTCCCTTACACAGCCAGGGCCGTGTCGCCCAGCGGCCAGGAGAGGCCCCCTGAGCCACGAGAGGGCGCCAGGCGCCGACTGCCGAGTCCCCAGCGTGGCCACAACCCAGGGGTGACCTGGGGAGAAGCCAGAACAAAGACCCGACTCGGTGCCCACCTGCCAGTCGTGGGTGGCAGTTCCATGTGTCCACAGAACCAAGTAGCTCAGTGCTGGGGAGAGAGGAGAGCGCTCGAATCCATCCTCTACGCCTTTGCCTCTGCCACTTGGCAGTGTCCTGACCTGGGTCCCTTTCCCTGGCGTCCCGGGCTGAGGGACGTGAACAGTGTCAAGTGCCCACCGTGCCCTGGCCTCTCGTAGGTTCTCTGAGCCAATACACACCAGCCTGGCTCAAGATGAGCCCGGGAGTCAGATCACTTACTCCCCTGTGACCTGGGCGAATTACCACCCTCCAGAGACTTATCTGGCAAAGTGAGGATGACAACAGTCGCCACCTGGGATGGCTGAGATGTGATTAAATGAGATAAAGGGCTGGGCTTGGTGTCTGGCAGGAAGTGAGCGCTAACAACCGGAGGCTGCTGTTGTGTTTATCATATTTGTGAAGGAATCTGTGATCCTTAGCGGGAGGTTACCCAGCAGGACAGGACGCAGAGCCAGGGGGACAAGACTCAGGCTCTGCTCTGGGGAGGTTTGCGCCCCTGTGCTCAGGCACCTCTGGCTCCAGACCTGGTTCCCAAGCCACACTGATTGCCGACCTTTTTTTTTTTTTTCCTCTTTTTTTGACACAGAGAGACAGGGTCTCGCTCTGTCACCCAGGCTAGAGTGCAGTGGTGTCATCATAGCTCACTGCAACCTTCACTTCCTGGGCTCAAGTGATCCTCCTGCCTCAGCCTCCTGAATAGCTGGGACTACAGGCATGCGCCACCATGCCCAGCTAATTTTTAAACTGTTTGTAGAGATAGGGTCTCACTGTGGTGCTCGGGCTGGTCTTGAACTCCTGGGCTCAAGAGATCCTTCCGCCTCAGCCTCCCAAAGTGCTGGGATTACAGGTGTGAGCCGGCACGCCTGGATGCCTATCGTTTTTAATTAAGGGAAAGGGCGAGGAAACTAGCATTTATTGACCTCCATTTCCAACCTCGTTCCCCTCCACTCCGCAGAGCTCTGTGTGAACTGCAGACCCGTCCCTCACTTGTGCAATCCTCCTGCTTTTGCTCACTGAATTTTCTCCGCCAGAAACGCCTTCTCCTTGTCTTTTCTGCCTCTCCGAATGTGGCAGACCCTCACCCTTGACCCTAAACCTCGGAATCAGTCTCTCTGGGGGTTCCACAGGCTAGTCCGACCCTCAGCCAGGTGTGAGAACCATTACCTGGCACAGCCCTTGGAGCCAGACTGATGCTCGTTAAACTGACTTGCGCTGACTGTGGCCGCAGCCGACAGTCCCAGCGTCCAAGGAGACAGGCCAGCAAGAAGGCAGAGAGGGAGCGCTGTACAATGACCAGTCAGTACGTATTTATAAGATCTGCGGCACATACAATGCAGAGTGTTCACGTGCCAGGACCCAGGATGTTACGGTGTCAATGTCCTGAGACATTTGGGGCCAGTCCTGGGAAATAGAGGCCCAGGTAAAGAGGGGCCCCAGGGCTCCATGGAGGTGAGGGGGACAAGAGGACAGAGAGAGGAGCTGGCCTTCCTATAACCTTATACTTCCTCTGCTGTGCAAGGATTAAATGAGATGAAGTGCAAGGAACACCTGCCTCCCCCAGACCTGCATTTATTCATCCATTCATTTATTCCGTCCTCGCTTATGAGCACCCACGTGTGCCAGACCCAGAGCTGCCAATACAGCCAGGCTGGACAGCGTTGCTCCCCCGTGGGTTGCTGATCTGGTGAGGAAAGTGGGGGGATAAAGAAATCTCTGCAAATCCCACTCAACCGGGCGATAAATTGAGGCAATAAGGATCGCTGGGAGCGCAGGTGCAGTGGTTTGTGCCTGCACTCAGCTGCTCGGGAGGCTGAGATGGGAGGATGGAGCCCAGGAGTTCAAGACCAGCCTGAATGACACAGTGAGACTCCGCTTAAAAGAAAACCAGAGCAAGTGCTGGGAGCAGGGAGGGGGGGTGTGCAGGAAGACGGGGCAAAGAAGGGGATGTTGGACGTAGGTTTGAGAAGATGATTTGGGGGCATTTTCCAGCTAGAAAAGAGGTGTTAAAGGGCAAAGGCACAGAGGAGTGGCACCCCGGGCAACGGGCACTGCCTGTGCCCACCTAGAGTGCTGGGAGCCAGAGCCCAGCGTCGGTACAGCCTTTCCCGTGGGGGCGTGAAGAGTGAGGAACGTGTGCTCGCGGGGTGGGGGCGTGTGGCTGGACGGCAGGTGAGGCTGCACCGCGCTTGGCCCCGTGCAAGGCAGGTGTAGCCACTGGAAATTCTTAAGCAGGAAGGGATCAGGCCGGATTGTTGTTTAGGAAGGAAAACTCTGGAAGTGTTGGAAACCAGAGGCTTGAGTTTTGCAGACGTCTGGGTAAAAGATGAGAGAGGCCAGTTGAGGGTAATCCACAGGCTTAAAGGGAGGAAGAGAGGGGGAATGCAGGGGGCTCCCAGGACAGGGGGGGGAGCGGAGGCCTTGCGGTTGGCAGGTGGCACGGTGAGCACAGCTGCACTCCTGACCCCAGAACCTGGAGAGACAGGAGGGTGCTCTGGTGGCAATCGGTGAGTCAGACATGCGTCAGACAAAGGTCAGCGTGGCCATGGAGGGCCCCGCTGGTCATGCCCGGTGGGGCTGTGGTGTCTTCTCTGGGGAGCGCAGGGTGCCACCCACAGTCTCCCTCTGCTGCTGGAGACCCGCCAGGACGCTGAAGCCGGATGTGGGAAAAGGAGAGGCCGGTCCCACCGCAGCCCTGGGGACCAGCTCCCTTCATCGCTGTATGTGTTATTTCATTTTTAATTACAGAAACAAAGTAGCAGAGCCTACTTTGAGCTCTGCTCAGAGTGAGCTGAATGAGCACAGAATGAGCCAGAAATAGTCAGCTCTTTAATTGGATTTTCCTTCTCCCGAAGGAAAGCCTTAGGGCCAACGGCATGGAGCCCGGCGGGGCCTAGGGGAATACCTCCCCCTGGGCGCGGGAGAGGTGGGTGGATCCTGTGACCTGGACACTTGACTCCAGTCGATCCACCTCGGCAGGCCTCGGTTTCCCCATCTGTGAAATGAGCGGTCGGACCAAAGCTTCCTCTCCAGCACTAAACCTCCCTGAGCTCTGAGCAGCTCCTCGCCCCCTGCCTGGACAGCCTTGCGGGTTCTCTGACCTCGCTTCCATTTCTGAGCTTTTATCTTTTACTGTAACGATAAAAATACCCTCCTTGCCTCCCTGGCCCCGATTCTGTCCAGGGCTGGGGACGGGTTTCTCTTCCTGCCTCTCTGCGTTCTTCTCTGTCCCCTCTGGCTTCCTCCTTCTCTCCCCGTAAGCCTCTGGCCACTAGTTACTTCCCAGAGCTTTTCCTCTGCCCCAGCCCAAGCTCTGCCCTGTCCCTCCCCAGCTGTGCCATCTCCCACCCCCACCCCCTCTCTGTCACCTCCTGCTGCCAAAGGCCCCACCGCTCACCTCCACAGGGTCCTGGTGTGGCCCCCTGGAACTTCCCCTGGGCTCTGCAGACTGACCCTGTGCAGTCTTCTTCCCACTCCCCACCCCCCACCTGCTGGTCCTCACCCCTTCCCTGCCTCAATTAGTGCCGCCACCTGCCCGGTCTGTGCCGTGGGTCCCCGGAAGTGCAAGGTCTGGACCAGGAACCAGATGGACGGGCCTTGACTTAGGACGAGGAAGGACCCTCTTCTTAGTTCTCCTGAAATAGCTTGATCCACCTTCTGCAGGCACATTGTGCAGCTTTCTGGCTCCAAAAGAATGGGGACAGACACTTATCTTTGAAATTGTAGGACCTCTGTCCCTCAGGCCCAGGGTGCAGGATCAGGATGTCCTGGTTATGAGTTGGTGCCAGAGCCAGGTCAGATCTAGGTCCCCAGACTCTCACCCTGGGGATCTTGCTGGGCTGACACTGATGCTGTGCCCCCTCCCCAACCTCCCAACCCCTGGCCTTGCTGTGGGCTTCCTGGGGCTGGAAGGCAGGCTGGTTTCAGCAGGGACCTGCTGTCACAGGGCCGAGGGATGCCAGGCCTCCAGGGCTGCCCCTCACAGGCAAGATCCATGACAAATGCGCCAGGTGCCCTCCTGTCAGAAGATGCTCTGGGAATTCCTGGGTGGCCAGAGCCCCTCCCAGATCTAGAGAGACAAAACACTTAAATTAAAGGCTTATTTTCCAGAGGAGGAGATGAAGTCGAGACACATCCTGCAGGCAGGTGCAGGGCCAGATAGGGCTGCTGCGTGGACGCGGAATCCTGCTCCCGCTGGAACTGAGCCCTGGATGGGTCCAGAAACTTCCCAGCCCACAACAGGGGCTGCTGACTAAGGGACAACCCTGCCTCCAGCGTGGGCCTGGTGCTCGGAGGGCTCCCAGGGTGGGGAAACTGACAACCCTTCTCAGTCCTGGCACACCTTCCTTGGTGGGAGCCTGGCAGCATTTAACATCAACGGGGTTCATCCCGAGAGGACCCCAAACCGCCGCTCGTCTCTCTCCTAGTGGCTTAGAGCTGAAAGGCATCCTCATTTTACAAAGAAATTGAGGTGGGGAGAAGTTCACCAAGCTTGCACAGCTGAAATACCCATCCTTCAATTCATTAATTAATTCATTCAACAACTATTGAGGGCCGGGCGCGGTGGCTCACGCCTGTAATCCTAGCACTCTGGGAGGCCGAGGCGGGAGGATTGCTCGAGGTCAGGTGTTCGAGACCAGCCTGAGCAAGAGCGAGACCCCCGTCTCTACTAAAAAAGTAGAAAGAAATTAGCTGGCCAACTAAAAATATATAGAAAAAATTAGCCGGGCATGGTGGCGCATGCCTGTAGTCCCAGGTACTCGGGAGGCTGAGGCAGGAGGATTGCTTAAGCCCAGGAGTTCTAGGTCAGCCTTAGCAACATAGCCAGACCCTGTCTCTTAAAAAAAAAAAAAAAGAATTAGCTGACCCTGCAAAGATCTGGACGCAGAGGTTTGCAAGCAGAGAGAACAGCTTGTGCAAAGGCCCTGAGGTGAGACTGGCATGTCATGTTTGGGGAGAGTAAAAAGGCCTGTGTGGCTGCTTCTCAGGGAGCAGGTGAGGAGAGAGGTCAGCCTGGGCTTTAAGGTCATGAGAAGATATTTTAATTTTATCCAAAGTGTAATAAGAAGCCATTGTAGGGTTTTTTTTAAAAAGACTTTAATAATATATTTATTTATTTATTTCTATGCTTATGAGACTATTTGGAAAAAGACTTTATTTTTTAGAGCAGTTTTAGGTTCACAGCAAAATTGACAGGAAAGCACAGAGAGTTCCCGTATGTCCCCGGCTCCCCGACATGCATAATCTCCCCCGTTATCGACACCCCCCACCCAGCCTGGTACGTTTGTCGCCATGGATGGACCTGCACTGACACCTCCCCGTCACCCGGAGCCCGGAGCCGACATTAGGGGTCACTCTTGGTGCTGTACATTCTGTGGGTTTGGACAAATGTATAAGGACATGTGTCCACCATATAGCACCATGCAGAGCAGTGTCACTGCCCTAAAAATCCTCTGTGCTCCGCCTGTTCATCTCTCCTTCCCCTCTGATCCCCTGAAGCCACTGATCTTTCCGCTGTCTCCGTAGTTTTGCCTTTTCCAGAAAGTCACCTAGTTGGAATCATGTAGTCTGGGGCCTTCTCAGATTGACTTCTTTTACCTAGCAGCATGCGTTTAAGACTCTTCATGTCTTTTTGTGGCTTGATAGCTCGTTTCCTTTTAGCACTGAATAATCTTCTGCTGTCTGGATATACACAGTTTATTTATCCATTCGCCGATGGAAGGACGTCTTCCAAGTTTCGGCAATTAGGAATAAAGCTGCTATCGACATCTGTGTACAGGTTTTTGCGTGAACATTAGTTTTCAGTTCATTTGGGTAAACACCAAGGATCGTAATTGCTGGATTGTGTGGTAACAGGACGTTGAGTTTTGTAAGTAATTGCCAAGTTGTCTTCCAAGGTAGCTGCGGCGTTTTGCACTTTCTCCAGGAATGAATGGAAGTTCCAGTCACTCCACATTTTCCTAGCATTTGGTGTTGTCAGTGTTTTGGCTATTCTAATAGTTGTGTAGTGATGTCATATTGTTGATGTCTAAGGACATATGATGTAGAAGCATCTTTTTATATGCTTTCTTGCCATCCGTATCTTCTTTGGTGATATATCTTTGTTCAGGTCTTTTGCGCCCTTTTTAATCAGGTGGTTAGTTTTCTTACTGTTGAGTTTTAAAAGTTCTTTGTATATTTTGAATTACAGTCCTTTATCAGATGTCTTTTGCAAATACCTTCTCCCAGTCTGTGGCTTGTCTTCTCATTCTCTTGGCAGAGTCTTTTGCAGAGCAGAAGTGAATTTCAGCAAAGTCCAATTTATCACTTACTCCTTTCGTGGATCATGCCTTTGGTGTTGTATCTTAAAACGTCATCGCCAAGCCCAAAGTCATTTATATTTTCTCCGACGTTATCTCTTAGGAGTTTTATAGTTTTGTGCTTTACATTTAGGTCTACGATCCATTCTGAGTTAATTTTTGGAGGGTTTTGATTAACAGAGTAGATTTTCTGATCAAAGATCATGGCAGACTGCTGTCGACTACAGGGGTGGAGAATGGAAGCAGGGAGGGGCAATTGCAGTGGCCCCAGGAAGTGAGGAAGGCTCCTGACGGGATGTCAGTGTATTTTGGAAGTTTGAGACCAAAGAAACTTGCTGGGATTGACTCTGAGGGCTGTGGGATGGGGAGGAATCAAATGACCCCTCGGTCCGGAGGCCTGGCTGGGTGCACTGAGATGGAACAGCTGGGACGAGGGGCATTCGGATGTATGTTCTGGTGCCCAGCGGAGAGGCCAGGCTGGGGGTGGGCGCCTGGGAGACAGCCAGGAATGGGTGGCACACGAAGCCACGTCTTACTGTAGAGGAGAAAAGAGAAGCAGGCCCTGGCTCTTAGACCCCGAGGCCCTTCCTGGCCAGGGCTGGAGAGATGGGGAGACAGGACTGATAGACGGGGCTGATTGGCCGCGGGCTGGGCTAGGAGATCAGCAGAGTCAGACTGAGGGCAAATGCCCCAGACCTATTATCCCTCTGCAAACACAGACCTCTCTCCTGAATGTGGATTTCAGATGGGTTCAAGAGTTTTGCTGGGGAAATAAACTAATTGGGCGATCAGGCTGAAGAGAGCGGATGTGGATTGGGAGACGTTTGCAGTGGACTCATTAGTGCTCCGAGGGAGGCAGCTGCCACCCTTTGTCATGCAGAAGGAGCTGGGCTCCTCGCCAGCGGATGGCGCGCAGGTGCAGTCGAAGCCAGATCTGCCGTCCTGGAGGAGGACAGGGAATGGGGGAACGAGAGGACGCTCCCCAGCCCTGACCGCCGACGGCCCAGCCTGGGACTGGCCCTGGGGACACGGTGGGGAGACAGGGATGGGGCTTCCGCGGGCGGCAGTGGGAGGGGGCCACTGTCCTGCTTCTGAAAGGTCAGTATTTGACCCCGACCAGAGGCCAGGCTGCCAGGTGAGGGCAACGAGGAAACGTGGGGGTCTGAGGCCATCCTGGGGCCTTCGTGAGAGGAGACGAGGTCCGGACCCAGGCCTGGGCTCTGAGGTCAGCAAAGGCTAAGAGCCCAGGAGTGGAGTCGCTTTCAGGTGACAGCCCAGCATCTGGGGTCCCCAGGGTGGCCGCTGTCCCCTTCCTGGGCAGGGCCAGACATCACCGTGAGTGCTCGGGAAATGCCCCAAGGCCAGCCCCCCGTGTCCTGGGCTGCCCCAACCCCACACCATCCCCCTCCCTCACCCAGGGCCTGGGGGCCCTTGTGGCCCCTGGGGTTCCAACACTCCCCTGGCTGGGCCCCCCCTGTGTCCCCAGAGCTGCCCCAGCCTTCCCTGGAGGAGGGTGGGGACAGGCAGGAATAAAGGCCACTTTCCCGTCCTCTAGCTCCTTTCTGGCTAGAGTGAGTCCCAAGTTCAGTCCTGTGTGTGCCACTCGCCAGCCGTGTGGCCTTGGACAAGTCACTGAGCCTCCATCTACAGGACATCTAGTGTCAGTCGGGTGAAGCAAGGAGAGGCAGATTCTGGAAGTAGGGCCAGGAAGGAAGCCTTAGCTGCTGGGCCACGGCCGGGCCACCAGAGCCATGCGGATCAGGCCTGTGGCTGACCCGGGGGGCCCTGTGCCCCTGCCTGGCACTCAGCAGTCCCCACTAGAGCTCATGGCATAGAGGTGATTAACGCCCCGCCTCACAGATAAGGGACCTGAGGCCCAGGCAGGTGATGCACCTGTCCAAGTTCACCCAGCCAGGATCGCACCTCCCACCCCAGGTGCTCTCATTAGCAATCTGTGACCTGGGGCAAGGGTCTTAAATGTCCTGAGCCTCCTTAGGGAAATGTCCACAGCATCTTCCTCCCAGGGAGCCGTGAGAGTGGATAGAAAAGGTGGGGCAGGCAAAGCCGAGGGACGGACAAGCTGCCTGCAGGTGAGGCGGTGCCTCCTGCCCTGGGGACGCCGTGGAACTGGCCACGCAGGGGCATTGCGGGCGTGGGCCCCGGAACTCAACTTTACAGGGTGCTGCCCTGCCCCAGGTGCCCACACTGCACCTCAGCTTCCTGTTGCAGAAGCTGTCTCAGTCTCCACAGGTGCCTCCAGGGGCAAAACCATCAGCAAATATTTGCTTACGTAATTGAAGACAAAGGGAGGCAGGAAGAGGAGCTTATGGAGATGGGTGGCTTCTAGAAGGTCCTTCTTCGGGGCAAGATTCGGAAAGAGACTCGTTTATGTGGGTGCTTCTCTTTTTTGAACATTTTTTATTTTGGGGCCAAATAAGAGAATAATAAAGGGAAAGAAGGTATTTGAGCTCCTGGGAAGCAGCAAGTCTCAGGAGGAAGGAGGCTCACGTGTCAGCCGTAGCCGAGAGCAGCGGGGACAGCCCGTCACTTGTGGAATCATCTGTACTCGGGGCACGGGCTGTGTGCACGTTTATGCCGCCACAGAGATTGGTGAAATCTGATGGTCACCCTGGTTCACTTTCGAGGTGTTTTCTCCAACAGGAAGTGGTTTGCAGACAGGTGGAGCTGAGGTGTGACTAAGCCAGAAAGAGAATAAACAAACCTAGACTCACTGCATGAGCCTGGGCAGCTTCCCGCACACTGGGAGACCTGAATCCAGGGGGTCAAGAAGCCAGTGGCAGCCACGCCATCTGCCAGAGGACAACCCGCTTCTGCTGCCGACAGCGCTGGGTGGTGTTGGGGCCCTGGCCGGACTGTGGTTACCCAGGCGGGAGACAGGTGGTCTGGCTGAGGCCCTGAGGCTGGAGGGCACCGTGCTGGTGGGACAGGTCAGGTCAGGACCAGGGTGCAGCCTCCCCGGGACTCTGGCGGGGAGGACATAGACCCCATAGACCGTCTTATAATTTCCACCTCCAGCTCTCTGCAAGCCTCAGGGTATTTCTTAAACAATTGGTGCACGATGACTGCAAATACTCAAAATGAGTAACTGAGAAAGAAATCAGAGTTGTACATATCAGAAACAAGGAGCAAAATGATCACTATTAGCAAATGACTTTTTTTTCTTTCCCAAGAAAGCAAAAGAATATATCCCTACACACTCCAGTTTAGTTCTGCATGTTTTTTTTTTTGTTTGTTTGTTTGTTTGTTTTGAGATAGACGCTTGCTCTGTTGCCCGGGCTAGAGTGCCGTGGTGTCAGCCTAGCTCACAGCAACCTCAAACTCCTGGGCTTAAGCGATCCTCCTGCCTCAGCCTCCCAAGTAGCTGGGACTACAGGCATGCGCCACCACGCCCGGCTAATTGTTTCTATATATATTT
>CM052455.1:9415199-9432643 GCA_028533085.1 Varecia variegata
AGTGTGTGGGCACCTGCCTGCAGCCCCCGGATCCTCTGGCCTCCCGGTGGCCGTTTCTGGGGCCACGGCAGTGCATCCCCTCCGAGATGGCCTCGCTGCCCGTGATCGTCAGCATCAAAGAGGGCGGCAGGACCAGGTCCCAGGTGGTCAGCCTGCCCAACATGAGGGTGCAGAAGTGCAGCTGTGCCTCGGATGGGGCACTCATGCCAAGGAGGCTCGAGCCGTAGGTGCCCGGTGCAGCCACCGAGGGATTTGACTTCTGTGAGTGTCTTCAGTGTTCTAGGGCACCCAGGAGAGCTGAGGACTACTGAACTGCTGATGGGCACATGCTCTCTGCTCCCCACTTGATCTTGATCTTGAATTTGCTTCCTCTGGCAAGTTAGCTCACCCAATTTTTCCTTCCCAGGAGTGAGACTCCTCGACCACTGGTAGCCCTTGCCCAGTCTTCTCTGTTCATATTATTCCTTGCACTGTATTCTAAGCACTTACATGTCGAGATGCTGAACCTCAGGGCAGAAACCCCAACTTGTCATTGTTTCCCTGTCCTGTTACTGGATCTGAGCTGAGCTCCAGCCCCTACTCTGGGCCTAAGACCTGGGGTCAAGTGTGGGTTTACATTCTCACCGCAGATAACAGGGGCTTTGCAAGACATGATTAAAACACATTTTATTGTGTAATTTTGTAATTTTCTATTTTAACCAAAGCTCTGCAAATTGAGGAAGCAGAAAGTTCTCTAGGGATTAGGTCAACCTGATTATAAAACAAAGGAAAGAGCTTGACTTGGCCAAGACTTGGCGAGGGTCTTGGTTAAGTAATACAGGTAGTTAGGACTGAAATGCACTCAGATTCTTGCATCTGTGGTGCCTGTCCTCTCAGATTTATCCTTTTGTTGTTGTTGTTGTTGACATTTTGACTGTTCTGGGCATAGTGATTAGGCTTTAGTTCAATTCTACCTGCATCAAAATAAAAAAAAACAACCCTGTTATCAAAATCATCATTGATGCTACAAGAATGTGGGTCACTCCTTTAGATTTTGGGCAAACAAAGGGGGCAAATGTTCAGTGTTGGATGTGACATTTTAGAATGCAAAGATTACAGGGGCTTTTAAGCTGTGAGCTTGATGCAGGATCTCAGCCTAGAACATGGACATCATGGGTTCTTGGCCAGTGTGCACAGCTCTTATTAGTGTAAATTCAATGTCCTCTGAACCTTCATTTCCTTCTCTATGAAATAGAAACAAGCCCTGGCTTCCACACTTTTACTGGAGATTTAATAGTGACTTCACAAGCACGCCGCACGCTGACCTAACAAGGACTATGGCTGCATCAACTCACGTTCTGATCCATCAAGGTCTTCTCTCTTTTTTTTTTTTTTTTTGACACAGAGTCTCACTCTGTTGCCCGGGCTAGAGTGAGTGCCGTGGCGTCAGCCTAGCTCACAGCAACCTCAAACTCCTGGGCTTAAGCGATCCTACTGCCTCAGCCTCCCGAGTAGCTGGGACTACAGGCATGCGCCACCATGCTCGGCTAATTTTTTCTATATATATTTTTAGTTGTCCAGATAATTTCTTTCTATTTTTAGTAGAGACGGGGTCTCGCTCTTGCTCAGGCTGGTCTCGAACTCCTGACCTCGAGCAATCCGCCTGCCTCGGCCTCCCAGAGTGCTAGGATTACAGGCGTGAGCCACCGCGCCCGGCCGAAGGCCTTCTCTTGACTTTGAAATAATCTTAACTTACTGAAGAACAAATTTAGAAATC
Source organism: Varecia variegata (assembly GCA_028533085.1). Lineage (NCBI taxonomy): Eukaryota > Metazoa > Chordata > Mammalia > Primates > Lemuridae > Varecia > Varecia variegata. Next base: position 9,416,956 of record CM052455.1, read on the forward strand.
ATTTCCCTCTCTGAAATCATCTTTCTCTTCCCCCCTCTCTCTCACCAGTGGCTCCATCATTCTAATTACTGGGGCCAGAACCTTGCACTTCCTTGGACCCACGGCACAGACCGGGCAGGTGGCGGCACTCATTGAGGCAGGGAAGGGATAAGGACCAGCAGGTGGGGAGAGTGGGGAGAAGACTGCACAGGGTCAGTCTGAAGAGCCCAGGGAGCCACACCAGGACCCTGTGGAGGTGAGCGGTGGGGCCTTTGGCAGCAGGAGGTGACAGAGCGGGGGCGGGGGTGGGAGATGGCACAGCTGAGGAGGGACAGGGCAGAGCTTGGGCTGGGGGCAGAGGAAAAGCTCTGGGAAGTAACTAGTGGCCAGAGGCTTAGGGGGAGAGGAGGAGGAAGCCAGAGGGGACAGAGAAGAATGCAGAGAGGCAGGAAGAGAAACCCGTCCCCAGCCCTGGACGGAATCGGGGCCAGGGAGGTAAGGAGGGTATTTTTATCGTTACAGTAAAAGATAAAAGCTCAGAAATGGAAGCGAGGTCAGAGAACCTTCAAGGCTGTCCACGTAGGGGGCGAGGAGCTGCTCAGAGCTCAGGGAGGTTTAGTGCTGGAGAGGAAGCTTTGGTCCGACCGCTCATTTCACAGATGGGGAAACCGAGGCCTGCGGAGGGGGACAGTTTGCTGCGGCAGGTGGTCTGTGCTCTCCAGCTTCGCTGGGCGTTCTGCCCTCGACGAGCTTGCAGTCTGCTGCGGAGGCCACTGGCTCACTGGAAACACCTGGCTACCAGCGGGAGACGCGCCGCCCTCCGCGAGCCGGGCTGGAGTCCGTGCCCCTCTGGCCGCCCGGCGCGGGCAGTAGCTGCGTCCCAGGGAGAGCGTTGGACACGCTGCGACCTCGGTTTGGGGCCGAATGGAGACTCTCAGGGCTTTCACGGTCCCAGCCCCTTCCAGGGACCGGGGAGCCCGCGGCCTTTTGCAAGGGGGCTCCGGGTGACCCCAGACTGCCTGGAGCCGAGGTGCGCTCTGAGTCCGGCTGAGCTCCCCATCCTCCCACCCCGGCTCCCCCGCTCCCCAGGGAGGGAGGGCCTAAGAGCTCGTCGGGGAAATTCAAAGTACGATCGTGAACGTTTGCAGATGCTGTCCCCTGCGCTTGGCCCGGGTCTCCCCAGCGTGTCCGGGAGCAGGGACGCGCCGGGCGGCTGCAGAGTTGGCCCCGGCAGCGCCCTCCTCCGCGCCGGGACGCGCGCGGGCCAGGCCGGGGCTTGCAGCCCGCCGGGAGGAGCTGGGCGGACGGAGCCGCGATCCGGGGCCAGGCCGGGGCCCGCGCCGGGGCGGGCGAAGCCTCCAAATTGGGCAAGCGGCGGCCGCGGGTCTGCGCATGTGCAGGAGGCGCCGGAGTTTCACTTTGTAACTTTTAAGCGGTCGGGACGCCGCCCCGCCCGGCCAGGTCGGCCAGGCAGCTCCCCAGGTGCGCTCGCCGCGCCGCCGCCGCCGCAGGTACAGTGGGAAGGGGGCCCTGCGTGGGGGGGATGTCGCCGTCCGCCTTCCCCGGGGCGTGCGGGACGGGGGACCCACTCCCCGGCGCCACGCCAAGTGCCGGGTTCCGGGCACGGCTCCTAGTTTCCACCGCCCCCACCCGCAAGCAGGGGGTGACTGCGGGGCAGGGGGCGGGGCTGCTGCGTCGGTCTGGGGGCCCCGCGTCCCCTTTCCAGCCCCGCGCTCCTCCGGACTTCCTGACAGCTTTCCAGGACTCCGCTCTCCCGGGCTCCAGCTCTTTGCTCTTGCGAGTGACCCCTGCCTCGTCCCCTCCCTCCTCTTCGGGATGCGTGGGCGGGAGTGCGGCCCCCCAGCCTGAGTAGGAGCGCAGCTCTGGGGCTCTTCCTTCTCGGACTGTGCGCGCGAGTCTGCGGGCGCTGGGGAGGCAGAGGCCACCTCCGGGCTGTGGCTCAGTGGCCGCTGCTTGCAGCGCTGGCGGAGTCCCGAGGAGGGGGGGGGCGGGAGGACGAGGGGACCTCCGCTGAGAAACCAAATCCGCGGAGGTTCGGGTACCTGATAAGACTGGCTACCTGAGACCCTGGGGCGGCCTCCGTCTTTCAGCCCCAGGCGGTGTCCTCAAGGGCAGGGGTCGACAACGTGGTGGGCCAAATGACTTCGAGCTTCCTTCCAGCCCGAAACTCTGCGGTTGTGTCCCAGCCGCTACATTGTTGCGAGTCGAGGGCTGGTGCTCACCTGTGTACGGGCCGCTGTGGGAGGTGTTGTGGGGCCTTTTCTGACCACGGACTCCTGCAGGGTCGTAGACCCCCACTGGGGACAGGGAAAGACACTGTTTCCCCCTCCCCCTCCTGCATGCCTGCTGTCTTCCTCCTTCCCCCCTCCTCTGACACCTGTCCGGATGTCCCGGAGTCCGCTGTGCCTTGAGGAGGATGTGAACCGGAGCCGAAGCCTCCTTTTCCCTCCACACACCCCTCCTCCTCGTTCAGTGTTGGGGCGAAGGTCCCTCCGGGCTGTTGATTGGGCTCTAACAGAGAAGACATCAGGTGGGGGCCTGCCCTTGTGTTTCTCATTAGCTGGGGCGGCGACTTAAAAGCAAACAGCTGTGGATGGCTCAGGAGGGCCAGGTCCTGGACTAAGTGCTTCGCAGGCGTTGTTTTGGGTCTGTCTCTCCCACTAGCCCTAAGAGAGAAAGTCGTCGCCCCCATTTTATGGAGAAGGAAGACAAGGCACGGAGCGGTTAAGCCACTCGTCTAAGCTGCGTGGTGCCGAGACCGCTGAGCAACACCGTTTCACAGATGCTGTACCATCTCTCTGGTACTCCAGGGCCCGCGTCTGTAAACAGTTGTCCAGGTTGCTGGGCCCTGGGTGGCGGTGCCATAAGAGAAGTTTGTGCTTGCTTTGCAACCTTGTTCTGCTTCTGGAAGAGCGGAGTTAGCTGCTGAGGCAGAGGCTCGGCGCTGCCTGTAGTCTTGCTGCATGCTTGCCAGCTTTGGTGATGAAAAAAGTCCCTTGAATTTGTGTGGGGCCTTGTTGCAAGAACCAACAATGTCCCAACACTTCCTCTGGAAGGGAGGCGAGGAGGCAGTCAAGTCTGCTGTGGGGGCCTGTCCTTGCTGCCACCTTAGCTGGATTAGCATGGGCGGTTTACTTCCTTGGCCAGTCCAAGACCAGCTGTTGGCTTCAGCCCAGTCCCACTGGCTACAGCCAGACTCTGGGGTGCACATGGGCTGAACTTTGGTTTGGGGGTCTGAGGTCATCTGCTGCTCGCCCTGGCGCCTGGGCCTCGGTGGCACTTCTTGGCTTTCCTGCCCTCAGCGTGGTGGGCAGGAGTGAGGTGATGGATGGAGAGTTTCCCGCAGGCGTGTAGCTAAGTGCTAGACATTCGCCTGTACCTGGGAGGACTGAATATTGCCAAGGGTCTCGGCCAGGCAGGGCCACTGTAGCCTCCGTGCCTCCATGCTCCTTTGGCTGCTGTCCCAACACTGCCTCCCTCCCCCACCTTCTCCGCAGCCGAGCAGGGCTCCCCGGGGGTGGCTGGGCTCCCAGCTGCCCTCTCTGAGCGTGTCTGGCTGGGGGGATGCAGGGGCTGCCCCCTGAGAGGCAGAGGGACTGAGATGTTCCGGCAGGATCTGGACTTTATGTGTCTCACAGGCAGGGACAGGCTACGACTGCGCTGAAGGGTCTAAGAGAGACGGTGGCACCCAAAGCTGCACCCTCACCTGGGTGCTCATCCTGGGGGGCAGACAGGACAGGCCACCTGGCCCAGGGAGTCCCAGGCTGGCCCCAGGTGGGTGCGATTTGCTGGCTAGACATCCCGAGTTCTCTCTATCAAGCGCTCTAAAACCACCGGGAGCCTGTTTGGCAAAAGGAAAATCACCTGGAGGTGTGACTGGGGCTGAAGGGCGAAGAGGGGCCACCAAGTCCTTTCCTTCCCCTGGGGCCTTCCTGGTTCTCTGTGACCCTGGCGAGGGTGTCCCAACCCAACGGCACCACTGTGCCCTCCCCTTTTCGGGGACAATGCATCTTCTGTGAGCATTTTATGGAAATGTTTTTCTTTCCACTGCATTTTCAAGCCTGCCTTGTTTATTCTGCTTGTTCCCTTGTCCCGATCTAGTCCTGGGGGGCCTCGGGGAGCCTCTCTGGCGACCGCAGCCCTCAGAGCCCACGTGAGCTCCTTGGCTTGGGGTCCTACCTTGAGCCACCCGGGCTCCCCCAGCCCCAGCAGGGCCTCGAGCCATCGGAGGAGAGGGTGACACTGGCTGAGGAGACAGGAGTGGCATGGTGCACAGGAGCTCTGACGGACGGGGACCCAGTTCTGGGGGTTCGGGGAGAGATCCAGGGTAGGAGGGAGCCCCCTGGGCCGGACCCGAAGCTCTGTGTGGGCGTTCGAGTTCAGAGACCTTTGGGCAGGTCTGAGCGCAGGGGCCTGTGCCGAAGGGTTTTTATCCAGACCCCCAAACTGGAAAGAGGCAGCTCCCGTGTGACACAGGGCATCTGTGTCCCTTCGGGGAAGTCAATGGAGGCTGGTGCCACAGGACCCTGTGGTCAGGAGAGCTGAGCAGGACATGAGTGTTGGGCCCTGGCCTGGCCCACCCGCAGCTTGGGAGGTGGCCTGGGCTGTTTTTGCCTTTGCCAGACGTAGCTCTGGTGAGGCCCCCTCCACCCGGCCATCCACGGTCCTTCCTTCCCCTGGCGTCTGGTCACTGTGAGGACAGGAAGGAGGGGCAGGTATTAGCGTCACGGTGTCAGGCTGGGGTGTTGCACTGGGGTGGTGCCACTGGGTGTTTAAAGGGAAGACAAGAACGCCTGTGTCCCAGAGCTGGCCTTCATGACTGTTCAGAACCACCAACTCCATGGCCCTGGTATCACAGTCCCCACTACCTCTAGCCACTGCCAAGTCTCTCATGGGGGTGAGAAAGTGACTTGGCCTTTTGGGGAATGCTGGCAGGCCTTGGGGCCTGCCACCGGCTCTTCCTGCACTTCCTGTCCTGTGTGTGTGACAGCGTGTGTGAGTGTGAATGTGAGTGAAAGAGAGACAGGGACCCCCGCACTGTAGTCCCGGGCTCAGAATTGGGAGTCACCTCCCGACACATACCCCCCTGCACCAGGCAGTCCAAACATCTGTTTGGGTTCTCTAAACTCTCTCTTCTGTCACTAAGATTTTTGTCCCTGTAACAGGTGGTAAGACCAGACTTAGCAGATGTCCCCTGGGAATTGTAGTTCAGCCAGATCTTGGGGGGCAGGTGCTTAAGGAAGGGGGTGAGTGTTCCCCTGGCCCTTCAGTCACAGGCTGTGTGCAGAGCAGGCCAGACCTGGGGCACTAACTACTCCTGGGCCTTTGGCGTTTGGGACAGACACTAGAAAGTTCTATCAGCTTTATCAGGGGTGCCAGGACCCTCAGGAAGGAAAGGTCGGCAACCCAGCCTGGAGCGGAGTTTGCTTTGGAAATGCCGGACCCTCCAGTTGGACTCTCTCCCCTCCCCTCCCCCTCCTGGACCGCCTCCTCGCCTCCTCCATCTTCTCCCTTCAGTTTCTCTGTCGACTCCCAGGGCTGTGAGGGGCGCGGCACAGTGAACTGGCATCTGGGAGTCAGGAGTCCGGGTTCGGGACTCGATTTTGCCCTGACTGTCTCCTTAATCTTGGGGAAGGTTATTACACCCCTGAGCCTCAGTTTCCAAGTATATCAAATGGGACCCCGTCCCTGAGGTCCCAGCTCTGACAGTCTGTGAACAGGGCTCGTCTGAGGCCCACGTGGGAGGACCCTCATGCATATCTGAATGTTCCCCTCTTCCCCATTTGTTTAACCTGTGTCGCCGTCTTCTCTGCATTTGTGTCCCTGTCCCCTGTCCCCTGCCTGTAGTCTAGATCTCCCAGGGGCTCCTGCGGGAGTTGCTTTCCCAGCAGTGGTGCTTGAGGCTCAACTTAGCGGCTGCAGCAGTGTCCGTCCCCCCATTTCTCCAGGCTCACCCCCTCTGGGGCGTCTGCCTGCTGTGTCCGGGGTGGGGCATCCGCTCCGGCCATCTGACCCTCTGGCACTGTTTGCACAATGGGGCCATTCTCTGCGGACACTGCCAGGCACGCGGGGTGCGGGCCTGGCCCGCCCCGATCCCCTGCTGCTGGCTCCCCGTGCCCCCGGGTCCCTGGGGCAGAGAGATACCTGCCTGCCTGTGACTCTGTCGGTACTGGCCGGGGAACTGCAGGAGAATTCGAGTCCTGACCATCCGCCCTGTCCTGTCTCCAGGGAGGACAACCGTGATGACCGACACCCCGTTCCTGGAGCTGTGGCAGTCCACGGCGGTGTCGGCCCGCGAGCGGCTGGGCCTCAGGGACCGGCCCAACGACTCCTACTGCTACAACTCGGCCAAAAACAGCACTGTGCTCCAGGGGGTCACCTTTGGTGGCATCCCCACTGTCCTGCTCATAGATGTCATCTGCTTTCTGGTAAGAACTCCCGTGAATCATGTCCACTGTTCCCCTTCCCGGCCCCCCAGTTATTTGTTTAAATTCCCACCCAGGCCTTCTGGGAAGCTCAGGTGAGCACTCAGCCGCACCTGGCTTTAAAGCCCGACTCAGCTGCTTACCAGCTCTGTGACCTTGGCGTGGGACATAGCTGATGTGGACCTCAGGTTTCTGCTCTGGAGAATGGAGGTGACAATTCCTACCTCAGAGATTCTGGAGAATAGTGGACAAGGCCGTGCCCGTGAAGAACACGCGCAGCTGCGCCTTTGATTGGCACCGATACTGCGGGGCTGTCAGCGTGCTGCGTCTCTAAGGCCCGTCTCGCGGGGATGAGAGCTGTGAATGGAGAGTGGGGACCAGAATCACAGCGGTTGCAATTCCCAAATGTCGCCCTCCGTTCCCCTCTGGGGTCCCTGGGGTTTTGAAAGAATCGGACGTGGACTCTCAGAGCTGACTCTCAGCATGGGGCCTTTGGTTAGGGCAGCTCTCCTGGCTCACAAAGATGCCCCCAGTTTGAAATGTGTCATTGTTCCTCCTTATGCGGATTCACCATTGGCTAGCTGAGATTTACTGGGGTTAAAGTGCATCTTCTTTTCACAAATGCCCATGGGGTGGCCGGTCCTTCCGGATGCCGGATGCCGTCTCCTAACGTGTGGCAGAGACCGTCTGAACGAATGGGGCAGATGGGGCGGATGCAGTAGACACCCTGGGTCCGCTTGGGGCTGGAGACCAGGCCTGGGTGGGGAACCTGAGGGGGGCAGTTAGGGTGGCACGAGGGCCCCCGGTCCCAGGGGGAAGCACCCTGGGAGGTAGGAAGGGAGGGTACCAAACAAAGTTTGCTGGCACCAATAATGTTGATGGAAAGGGAGGAGACTATTCTCCTTCTACCTTCCTGCCCAGGATTAAGATCTACATTGTTGCATTAGAGTCTTGCTACATTGTTGGTTCTTTATGGGCCGATGTTGGAACCTGCACGCTGCCCACTTTGCTTTCATGAAAAAGAGCTCTCCGAGTACCAAATAATCCATGTCTTGGAGCTCAAACCTGTCTGTAAGTCGAGAACACATTCGTATATGCCAGCTTGGGTTGAGAGGAAGGTGTAGGTAGGACTGTGGGGCTGGACTTTTATTGCAGAAAGTTATGGGGGTTGGGGGGCACAGAGGAGAGCCAGAGGGTCCCGGCGAGCATGGATGGGTGGGAAATGTCCACACTGCACGTGCCAAGACAGCAGCTGCGTGGCAGGGAGGACAGGTACCTCCTGAGCAGGTTTGGTGTTTTTCCTGCAACGTGACTCACCTGCCTTTGAAAATATATCACCAACCCCCTGATTCATCCTGAGAAAATCCCACGGGAACTCGGTGCCTGTGGGGTTCAGGTCTGGATTTCCTTCAGGGAAACGAAACTCAACTTTGAAAACCCGGTGTCTGACCAGAGCAGGTCAGGCGGTGCTTACTAACACACGTCGCTCCACCTCCCTGAATCTTGAGGGCAGGGGGCCTGTCCCAGCTTGCGGAGGCCGAGCCAGCCCGGAGCCCCCGCTGGGCATTGCTGCCCACGTCCTCTGCACTGCAGGTCCGAAGGGCTTGCCTTCGGGACAGCCAAACTCAAAAAATCTGACCATTTCTGGCTCAGCCTGGGCCGGCTTTGCTACCTTGGTTCTGTAAATAAAAATAAAATTCATTCATGCGTGGTTGCTCATGCCTGTAATCCCAGCACTTCGGGAGGCCAAGTAGAGGATGGTTGAGGCCAGAAGTTTGAGGCCAGCCTGGACATCATAGTGAGACCCTGCCTCTACAAAAAAATATAAAAATGAGCCGGGCGTGGTGGCACACGCCTGTAGTCCCAGCTACTTGGGAGGCTGAGGCAGGAGGATCACTTGAACCCAGGAGTCTGAGGCTGCAGTGAGTAGTAATAACACCACTGCATTCCAGCCTGGGCGACAGTAGAACCCAATCTCTAAAAATAAAAATAGAAGGAAATTGTATGTAAAGTGAAGAAGGGAGCTAGTCCCCAGGGCTGCTGTGAATTCAGATCTTGCCCTCTTGCTCGGGGCTGCTGGAGGAAGATCAGGGCTGAGATGAGACGAGGCCCTTGCCTCGTCTTGACAGCAAAGGACTGGGGTGACGTGCAGGACTAGGAGGGCTGCGGGCAAGCTTGGCATCAGCACTGCCAGCCTTGGTGCTGGGGCCCAGGTGGCAGGAGCTGGTGAAGGGGGTGAGCAAAGCATCGGGCCACTGCGCTGTGTGGCCTTGGGTGGCTCGGTGCCCTCTCTGGACCTGAATGATTCCTTTCTAGCCCTGCCGCGTCTGGGCAGGTGGGCCTTGGCCCTGAAGTAGCTGTCTCTTCTAATTAGAAGACATCCAATATGCTCTTACTTGCTTTCTTTTCCACTTGTAGCTTTTAATCTTGGTGTTTTCCATCATAAGAAGAAGATTCTGGGATTATGGCCGCATTGCCCTGGTGTCAGAAGCAGACAGGTAAGAAAGACACATTGCTTAGCGCGTGCAGACGTGTGAGCGTGTGTATATGTATACATGTGTATATGAGCGTGTGGATGAGTGTGAATGTTCGTGCGTGTTTGTGTGTCACTGGAATGGGCTGGGGGCTAATGACCCTCTGTGTGGGCAGGGCCCACCTGTGACGCTGACCTTAGATTGCATTCATTGCCCGTGTCTGCCAGGCCTGTAGCAGAAACTGTGTTCTCTCTGCCCCTCACCTCGCCCGAGAGGTCAGCCTTGTTGCCCTCATTGTGCTCACAGAAAATCAAGGGCCGGGCCGTGGCCGTGACCGTGTTGGCTGCAGGCTGGTTGCTTTAGATACGCAGGGTTGCATCATCAGCTGAGGAGGATGCCCATTTTCTTTCTCACCTTGAATATTTTTAAGTGCACCATCTTTGAAGTTCATTAGCCAGGGCCGGGGCTGGGTGAGGCGGGTCAGGGCTGGCTTTATGAGTTCCTTACAAAGCCCAGCTCGCTCAGCCAGACCTCAGGTCCTTCCGGTTCCACGCTGGGCTCTGAGGGCTCTCTGTTCATGTCACATGGAGGGTGACAGAGGACTCTAGATCTGCACAACCAGACGTTCCAGCTCCAGCTGGCTGCTCTCACCCCAGGATCTTGTGGTGCAGCAACAGGAAGTGAGTGTGCAGAACTCAGCGACTGGCCCCAGCCGCCCGCCCAGAGCCTCCCAGGGGGTTCACCAGGCAGACCCTCCGCCCATGTGGCCCCTGTGTGGGAGGGGTCCTCTCGACCGAGAAGAGGAGGGGTACCTGCAAGCACACCTTCCTTCCCCACGGTCTCTGCTCTGGCATTTTTGAAAGTCCAAGGCGATGACCTTGGACCACTGGGGAAAACCTGTTGGGACATGTGATGCCTTTACAGCACGTGCAGCCTGAAGAAGGCCACGCGCTGCGACAGGAAAGAGCGCCTGGGGGTCAGGAGGCCCTGCACTTGCCTGGCTGTGTGACCGTGGTCAAGTCCTCACACGTACTGGGGTTGGTGTCCTGCCGTCTTTTCCCCACAGGGTTACTGTGAAGGACAGATGAGACAGCGTCTCTGCAAATGCTTTGAAAGCTGACTTTATGTTTGATCCCATTAGCAATGGGACGGTGGGGCCAGGAGTAGGAAAAGAGAAAAAAGCAAAAATTCACATATGGCAAATGCTTCAAATTCACAGTGAACAGGGTGTTTTTTGGGGGGGGGGTACTCAGAAGAAAGAATCTGGGATGGGTATGGTGGCTCACACCTGTAATCACAGCACTTTGAGAGGCCAAGGTAGGAGGATCACTTGAGGCCAGGAGTTCAAAACCAGCCTGGGCAACATAGTGAGACCCCTGTCTCTACCAAAAATTAAAAAATAGTAGCAGAGCTTGATGACACTCACCTGTAGTCCCAGCTGGTTGAGAAGCTGAGGCAGGAAGATCACTTGAGCCCAGGCATTTGAGGTTGCAGTGAGTTATGATTGCACCACTGTACTCCCGTCTAGGCAACAGAGTGAGACCCCATCTCTAAAAAAAAAATTTGAAAAGAAGAAAGGATCTGATTAAAATGCCACAGTATAAAATGCTATAGTTTGTCAACTCCAAAATGCCCATTTTGATATTTTCTCGTCTCTGAAATTGGGATGCATCTTATTATCAATGGTGGCCATAGTTTAATTGGCAGCATTTTTTCTTAGTGATTGATAAATTAATTTTGTACCTTACAACCAATGGTGTCTTAGAGTTGATAAAATACAGTATTGATCCCAAGTTTTATTTGATATATTAGGAAATATGTTGTAAACAGGCAACACTTCGAAGTCACTTTGGGTAGACTGTCACCATGCTGAGGTGCAAGGCTGTGGGCACAGAGGTGGTCAGTGGATGCCCTGAGCCCGTGTCATTCATTCCGTGTCACACAGAGTTTATACCATCCCTGGGAATGGTCACCGTCCTCGTCTCTAGTGTTCGCAGAGTAAGTTATATTTTCTCCCTGCTGTTGAGGACTGGTAGCTTTGGTCCTGAGCTCCAAAAGACAGCAAAACACTGGACATAGTCTTTTGACTTTTTAGAAAATAATTACTTGTCATTTTTTTCCTTTTGTGTCTCTAGCGAGTCCAGATTTCAGAGATTGTCATCCACTTCCTCCTCAGGGCAACAAGACTTTGAAAATGAGCTGGTTGGTGTCTAAGGGACCGTTGTGGTTGTGGCTGGGGTAGCAGATGGGGACCGGCAGTGACGATGGGGGTGCGGGGCAGTCACACTCCCGACTCGGCAGCTAACTCGGTGCTGCGGGTCTCGAGGGGCAAATGCTGGGAAAGCTCCTCTCTGCAGCAGTGAGGCTCCCGAGCTTGGGAAGTACCATAGGCAGGTGGCAGCTGGATGACCCGGGACCGTGAGGCTCGGTGAACTCACGGCAGAAGGGGCTGTGGAATCCTCAGGGCTTCCTTAGCGCTCGGCTCTCTGCTCACATGTAGGTTTTGTGTGACAGTTAATTATTGACTCGCCTGGCAGATTATGAGCCAAACGTGGCCAGGAGCCCAGCCTTACCCAGCCCTGTTCCCAGCACCTGATACCTAGTAGGTGCTTATCATTGTTGAGTGAATGATGAACCAATATTTGTCTTTCCCAGCTGGGTAACAGCCCAGCTTTAGGGAGTGTTAAGTTTAAGAGATACGAGGGACAATAAAACCTACAGACACCCTTGTCTCCTTTAACTCCCGCTGCAGGGGGCCGTCCAATCAATTAGGTTTATTTCCCCTCTCTTCCCACCTCTTAGTCGTTTTGAACTAATCAAACAAAAGCCCACACCACTTTCTCCAGAGCTGCCCTGAGCTTTCAACAGCTCTTGATCCAAGTTTTGTGATTGGACCATGAAATTGCCCAAACTGGAGAGGTTTTAGCAAGAATTCCAGGTCCAGGGTGCATATGGCAAAAGACTGGGAGCATGTGGACCCTGTCCTGTTTGGGACAAGGGGGCAGCTTGCTGAATAGGGGTCAAAAGCACTGTTTTTATACAACGGAAGGTTAAATGGTTATTTAATGTCACAGACAATGGTTACATCTGCCTCCCAAAGACACAGATGCTGGAAGCTAAGCCCTGTTCTCTCTGTTTGCAGGGGTGCTGCCCCTGGCTGACGGCCATCTTCCGCCTGCAGTGAGTACACCTGGGCCTCTGTTAGGGCTGCTTTGTTTGGGTGTTGGGCCAGTCGAAGAGCCAAGATGCTTAACCCTAAGAGGGAGTCTCCTAGATACTTTTTAGTTCAAGTTCAAGGCAGTATGTGGGGGCTGAGAATAAAGGTGGCCCAGGGTAGCACCTGGGGTCAGGGACACTGGGGGAGGAGGCCTCTAGGATGGAGCCTCCATGCTGCAGGGCACTGAATTGCTGCTGGGGCTCAGGGCTTCCCACAGGGTTCTCGAAGGTGGCAATGAACTTGATTCATTTCAACATAGTGGAAATCCTATGTTCATCTTTCATAATGCTGCACAAGCTAATTAAACCTCACTTTTTTGCTTTGGGCAGGAATTATTCTACTTAATATTTAACTTTGATTAGATGTGGATGGAAGCTTCTAGGCAGGTTTGCATGTCTTTGAATCAGTGAAAAGTGAAGACAAAATACGTTCCCCTCATTTGGTTAAAACAGTTGAGCACTGATGTGAGTCTCGGCTCTGCCACCTGCTGCCGTGTTCCTTTGACTCTACGGAGCCCTTGCTGTGAGAGGCGCTGTGAGAGTCATTTTAAGAACAAGAAAATGCTGCCAGTTGAGCCACCATCAGCTGTAACTGTAGGGTGCACCCCACTTCAGAGGTGTTGAAATACGAAAAGGATATCTTAGAATCGGTGCAATACGGGGCTTGAATAAGTCCTTGTCTCTGGGCCTCAGTTTCCCCAACTGTAAAAGGAGGCTGAGGATAACACAGACCTGGCTTAATTCAGAGGAACTAAGACACGTGAGAGCGTGTTTGTAAGTGGTCAGGTTTGGCAGGAGCTGCTCCCAGGGGACCTGGCAGGAGGCAGAGTCCGTGAGCTCTGGTCTGGAGCAGCAGGAAGCAGGAGAGGGAGTGTATTGAGAAGTGAGAACAGTGTGGTTAATTGCAAAGGTTTGCCCTCTAGATAAATGGTAAGCAGGACTCATATCAACAAGCGTGCTTCTGAGCACGCACCGGTACCCCGCGTAGCGCTGGGCGTCTGATCCTCACCGTGTCCGTGGAGCCCCAGCTACGCTGGGGAAGCAGATGGTGGGCAGTGTCCTTGCGTGAGCTCAGAGGCTCAGGTGAGCCGCGTGACCTGCTGCCAGGTGGAGACGGCTGAGCTGGATTCAGCTGCGTCCGTCTGACCGCAGAGCCCACGCTGCCGTCCTGCAGAGCTGCCTTTTTGTGCGCAAGCACCGAGCTCTGGCCAGCGCAGGGCGTCCCCAGCCTTCTGGAAGCAGAGCCCTCAGGAGAGTGGGAGACAGCAGAGCACCCTGCCCGTCTCCCTCTGTAGCACGGAAGCCTGGCTGTCTGAACCCAGGGTTTTCTGGGTCCCCAGCTGACCCAGAGCCTCCAAGTGTAGCACTTGGAGGGTGGGAAAGGGGTGGAGCAGGTCACCTCCCCATCTCTGGGGCCATGGCAGGGACACAGGGAGGAGGCAGGGGCAGTAGGACAGACTGAGACTGTTGGAAACCGTGGCTCCACCTGAATCTCCCAGCCCACCTGCGGGGGAGATGGGAGAAAGGGCGGGGCCGGGGGCAGACGTGTTCCCAGCGTCATTCCCGATGGGATTCCCAGCGGCCATCGTGTCACAGAAGCGGGAGGAGCTGTGGATGACTGCACGTATGCACCTCGCCTGTGCACAGAAACACACATAGCTCGGGCACGGATGTTTCTAGCAACATTGGGGCAGCGGTGGCAGTTCCTGCACCCAGACAACGGCGTAGGGGCTGAGGGGCTGGGCTCTGGGTTCACGTCATAGCTCTGCTGTCACAAGCTGTGTGATCCTGAAACTGACGCAGTTTTTCTGTGCCTTTATTTCCTCATATATTAAAAACAGTGGGGACAATAATGGAGCCACCCTGTAGGATGTGGTGAGGATTAAGTGAGATGCTCCACAGGCTCCTGGGGCCGGGCCTGTCCTGTGCTCACGGTGACTCCCCGTGTGTCTCTGCCAGCGACGACCAGATCCTGGAGTGGTGTGGGGAAGACGCCATCCACTACCTGTCCTTCCAGAGGCACATCATCTTCCTGCTGGTGGCCGTCAGCTTCCTGTCCCTGTGCGTCATCCTGCCCGTCAACCTCTCGGGAGACTTGCTGGGTAACCGCCCCCTGGTCCTCGTCTGTGTTGGGGGGCAGGGCAGCAGCCCCCGGGGACGGGGCTCGTGGTGAGGGACCCCGGGAGTCTCGCTCCAGCTCAGACGTGGGACGGTCTCAGGGTGACTTCCTGAACTTGCCCATGTGAGTGAGGATCCGGAGAAGAATCTACCCCGAGACTGGGCCCCTCATACGGATTTCTGGTTCTTTCTAAGTGGGAGGGAAAACCTCCTTCGCTTTATAGAAGCGGGAGCTTTCGGAGAGTGTTTTGTAGTTTCCTGGCCTCACCCGAATCAGGAGGTCACACCCGGTAGACCCCGCATAGGTCTGATTCCGTCAAAGTCAGAGCGAGGCATCGTGTCTAGGGACAGCCGCGGGAACGCAGCTTCCAAAGTGCCGTCTCGAATCTACCCACGATGCCCAGTGAGTCTCAGCCTTTGGTAACAACTTGGGAGGTTTCTAGTTTTCTCAGAGTGAGACGAATTCAAATTCGGACTTTTCCCGCAGGGCAGGGTGAGAAGTTAGCGGGGAGCGTCTTGGAGGAAAGCGGAGCCTTCGTGGCGTAGGTGGTGTAGCTCGTAGCTCGGTAGGGACCGGCCTGGGCGTCTTGCGCCCCTCCTCCCCAGAGGTCCCCAAGCCGAGCTCCTGCTTCCCGGTTGTTACCCCGGAACTAAGTGTCTGTGCCTCTCTGCAGACAAAGACCCGTACAGCTTTGGGAGGACGACCATCGCCAACCTGCAGACCGAGTGAGTTGGCGCGGCGGGTCCCGGGTGACCAGGCAGAAGGCGGGGTCCCGGGCCGGGGTGGGCCAGAGCGCCCTGGCCGACAGCAGAAAGCCCCACGCGGCCGGTGTGTCACTGGGACGTGGGCACGGCCACGCCACACGCAGCTGCTGTTTTGAGGGGGATTTGATGAAACACAGGGGACCCCGAGGGTCTGAAGCTCGTTTGTCAGGGCAGGAGCGGGGTGGGGGGGGCCTCCCTGAAGTGCTTGCGGGGTCCGAGGGGCCCTGGCCGCCTGCCTGTGCGGGAGGATCTGTTGGGATGATGCCATGGACCGTCAGCCCACTGCCCGCTGCGGGCAGCCAGGCCCCAGCCCTCAGCCCTGCACCCCGTCCCCTGCCCTGATGGCACACGTGTCCCCCAGCAAAGACCTGCTCTGGCTGCACACCATCTTCGCCGTCATCTACCTGCTGCTCACCGTGGGCTTCATGCGGCACCACACGCAGTCCATCAAGTACAAGGAGGAGAGCCTGGTGAGCGGGCGCGGCGGGATGCTCTGTGCTGGGAGGGCCTCCCGCGGCCGGGCCCCAGGCCGGGACAGTGGGGAGCTCGGGGAGGGCCCTGAGTGTGGCTCGCTCGCATAGGCATGCTCACACCTGGCTGCTGCTGCTGCTGCTGCTGCTGCTGCTGCTGCTGCTGCTTCCGCTTCCTCTTCTTCCTCCTCCTCCCTCTTCCCTCCTCCCCCCTCCTCCT
>CM052455.1:9432743-9451145 GCA_028533085.1 Varecia variegata
TCTTCTTTTCAATTTCCTGGTAGATGGTTTTGGACATTTCCCCCTCTTTCTGCCAGTTCGCCCTTTGCCTGGTGGGGTCTGGCTTGTAGTTACAGATGCCAAGGAGAGAAGTTGGGGTTGGGAGCTGCGCCTTCTCTTGGCACCCCAGCTCGACAGGGCAGGGGAGCGTCTGTGACTTGGTTCCAGGCTGGGGTCCTCCTCTGATCAGCTGTGTGGCCCCCATTTCAGGTTCTTCCCTGTTTTTAGGTTCTTTCTCAGCCTCCTGCCGTGGCCTTGGCTCATAGGGCTGCTCTGGAGAGGGATTCTTTGTGTAGGCTGGAGGATGTGTAACTATTAATATAGCGACATGCCCCGGGCCCTGCCAGGCCATAGAAGGCGAGAACCTGAGCCTCCTGGTTTCCTGCCTTCATCTTTCGGGAGGCTCGGACAGAGCAGGAGACTGGGCCTACCCGGAAACTGGCTTGTCCCACTGACTTTTCTCCCTGGCGTGTTTCTCTGGCAGGTGAGGCGGACGCTGTTTGTCACGGGACTCCCCAGAGATGCCAAGAAGGAGGCTGTGGAGAGCCACTTCCGGTAAGCGGGGCTGGGGCCAAAGGGAGCTGAGTCCCCTGGGCAGGACCAGCTCGGTCCCGGGGGCACAAACCTCAGGTGAGCACCTTGCGCCTTGCACTTGGGTGTCCAGGTGATATCCCGGAAGGCCCTGGCCGTGCCGCACAGGTTGAGTGGCTCCCGTGCGAGGGTGGAGCTGGGTGGCCCATCCTCCGCCAGTAGCCACGCTGCCCCACGGGACCGTGTCCTCTGGGGCGTGGCCCAGGGTACAGGTGCAAGTAAACATCGTGAGAGAGCACACAGGAAGAGACAATGGTTCACCCTGGGCTTCTCAGGTCAGCTTTGTAGAATAAGAGATAAGTGAGCTGAGCTTTTGCACCGACCCACAGAGCTGGAGTCTCGGGGCGGAGGGACCTCAGGGCCACCTGCATGTGTTGGTTCATCACCCACTCAGCAGGGGTCTGCCGAGTGAGCACTCCGTGTCGGATCCAGACCCCCCCTGGCAGAAACTCCTTTCCGGCAGCCCCTGTGGGGCAACTGCACCAACAATTCCTGCAGGTGGAGGCTGGAGGAAAGGCTTTCCCTGAGAGAAGAAGGTTGTTTGATTTTTTTTTTTCAGCTTTTTTTTTTTTTTTTTTTTTTGAGACAGGGCCATGCTCTGTCACCCAGGCTGGAGTGCAGTGGTGTGATCATAGCTCACTGTAACCTCGATCGAACTCCTGGGCTCAAGCGATCCTCCCGCCTCAGCCTCCTGAGTAGCTGGCGCTACAGGCATGCGCCATTGCACCCAGCTAATTTTTCCTTCTTTTTTTCTGTAGAGATGGGGTCTTGCTATGTTGCCCAGGCTGGTCTTGAACTCCTGGCCTCAAGTGATCCTCCTGCCAAAGTGCTGAGATTACAGGCGTGAGCTACCACATCCGGCCTAGAATCATTTTTCTCTCTCATTTGAAACAACTCCTCAAAGTTGCCAGCTGGGCAACATGTGGAAGCAATAGTACCACTTAACGTATAACCTTAAAGAGAGAAAGTCCCCGCACTCCCATGCAAACACTGTGTGACTTGTACTTGCTCTGTGTTAGGAGGCCTGTTCAGTGAACGCAGTTGCAATCCACGGGGATGGACGTGTGGACTTGCCTTGCAGCAGGGATGCTTCAACTGGAGCTTTCGTCCTCACAGCTCTTATTGGGACCGGAAATTGTCATGCTATTTAATTGAATGACTGACTTTGTCTATGGGCTGTCTGTCTCACTAAAAACTAAACTCATCCTGGCTCAGTTCCCAGCACCTAGAACAGTGCCGGGCACACAGCAGGTGGGGGTTTGCAGGGTCCTGGAATTCCTGGGAGTTCTGTGCGCGGTTGTGTGCGTGTGGTGTGCAGCCATTGCGTGGTGGCTACGGCGTTGTCTTTGGAGCGGGGCTGCCTGTAGGCACCTCCCGGCTCAGACACTCACTAGCTGTGTGACTTCGGGCACAAACCACTTAACCTTTGTGGGTCTTGGTTTACTCATCTGTAAAATGGGGACAAAACCTCCTAGGTCATGATGAGGATCACGTAAGTTAGTGTATGTAACAGCACCTTGCCGGTGGTGAGTATGTGAGTATTTTTGCTGATTGTTAATAGTGTGTAGACGTTTCCTGGGCTGAGGGTCTTTTGCTTTTTCTTTGGACCCTCTAAAAGGCCTGTGACCTTCAAAAAGGCTATGAAGGGAACAGGCTTCAGTGGTGGCCCCAGGCAGACGCTGACCTAGAGCAGACAGGAAAGCTGTCCCTTTGCGTGGCGAGAGGGGTGTGTCCGTTTCCCCGGTGAGAACTGTCGGCCGAGTGGGTGTAAACCGTCAGTTCCGGGCAGTTAGTTTCACACTGTTGAAAAAGGCTCTTTGCATTAAATGTCAAAGTCTCCCCTTCTGAGGGATGACAGGCAAGGAGAAAAGGGGTCTCTACTGGCACAGAAAGGGGCACTGCGCTCGCCCTGCCGTCCTTCCCCTCGGACACGCAGGCACTTCTCCTGCCCAGGCCGTTCTCTTTTCCAACCGCGTCTTCTGCCTCCCCCCCTCCCCGGCCGCAGGGACGCGTACCCCACGTGCGAGGTGACGGACGTGCAGCTGTGCTATGACGTGGCCAAGCTGATGTACCTGTGCAAGGAGAGGTGAGGGGGCGGCGGGCGGTCCTGGAGCTTTCTGACCCCTGCCCCACCCAAGGTGCCACCTGCTTCCTTCTGGCCCGGGGTCCCCCAGCTGGGTCGGTGGGGGGAGGCCCTGCCCCTTTCTTGTTCAGAAAGCCGGGCTCCCCCTTTGCTCCTGGCGACCGGTGCTGGGCTGTGGGTGTGGGGCCCGTGCCACAGGGTCTGAGTGCCAACCGTGTGCGCCCTGCGCCTGGCCCGCAGGAAGAAGGCTGAGAAGAGCCTGACCTACTACACAAGCCTGCAGGCGAAGACGGGCCAGCGCACCCTCATCAACCCCAAGGCCTGCGGCCAGTTCTGCTGCTGCGAAGTGCGGGGCTGTGAGTGGGTGAGGGCTCTACCCCCCCCCACCGTGGGGACTGCGGCCCTGGCACCGGGGTGCCCTGACACCCGCCCAGGACCACGGCATCCCAAGGGGACGTGTCTCTGGCAGGAGGACGCCATCTCCTACTACACGCGCGTGAAGGACCGGCTGCTGGAGAGGATCATGGAGGAGGAGCGCCACGTCCAGGACCAGCCCCTGGGAATGGCCTTCGTCACCTTCCAGGACAAGTCCATGGCTACCTAGTGAGTGTGGGCATGTCCCAGGTGCCCTCTTGGGTGACTCCCTGTCCCCCCTGAGATAACTTGCTGTCCCTCTTGGGCGGCGATGGTGCAGCTGACCCGCCATCGCTGGGATTTGTGGTGGCGTGTCTGCCTCCTGCTCAGGCGTGGCGGGCGACAGCCTTCCACGCTCACTGTCGGCAGCCCCCTCCTGGGCTGGTGTGGTCTGGCCCCGCTGCCCGGCTCTCCCAGCTGTGCGGGGTCCATCCCGCTGGCTTCTCCCGGGGCATGCGTGCACCCTCCTTCCAGATCTCCACTCTGGAACCACAGATCCTTCTGCTTGTGGACTCCCCGTCTTCCCACAAATGCAAAGCTGACGGGGACGACCCCTGGGGCACTCCAGGGTGCTCACTGCTATGGGGGTCCTGGCCCTGGGGAGTGGCTTTTCCTAGAGCCCCTTGGCACGGGGCCCTAAGCTCGTAAAATGCTCTCAGGCTTTGGGAGCAGCAGGGGCAGGTCGGGAGAGGGATGCAGAAAGGCGTGGCCAGGCCAGCGCCCCCTCCCCTGCCTTCCCTGCCCCCGGGCTTCGGGCATGTGACCCTGGGAGGTTCCCTGCTGGGCTTCTGGCCTCGCTGCAGAAGCCGGGGCGGGAGGAAGGAGGAAGGGTGTTCTGAGACAGGAGACAGGAGTCGAGGGGCCGGTGGGTTCCTTACGGGAGGCTAAGGGGGGAAGCTGCAACCCATTGAGAGGGTGAGGGTCGAGGTGGGAGTCCCGGGGAGGGAAGCTGGGGAACAGGCAACGTGGTCCGGTCCGATGCTCCTCTCCAGCCCGGGGAGGAAGCCAGGGAGTGAGAGGCCTGGCGGCAGGCTCAGGTCAGAGCTCCATGTCGGAGCGGAGGGGAACGGCTCCCTGGAGGAGGGGGCTGTGCTGGGGCTGTTGGCCTCAGTTTCCTGTCTGTGAAATGGGAATAACCCTTGCTTTGCAAAGTTATGAGGCTTAAACAAAATCCTCCATGTAGTAGTATGCCAATCGTGGCAGCTCTTACATAGCGTGAATTATAATAAAGTAATAATAATAATAAAGCAAAGTCCCTGTGCTATAAGCTCCCGCTCTTACTCAGTCCCCATTTGCCACACACGTATGTGGCGCCCTGGTGGGCTGGGCCCCGACCGTGTCCGCGTTCCTTGGCAGCATCCTGAAAGACTTCAACGCCTGCAAGTGCCAGGGCCTTCGCTGCAAAGGGGAGCCCCAGCCGTCCTCCCACAGCAGGGAGCTCTGTGCCTCCAAGTGGACGGTCACCTTCGCTGCTTACCCCGAGGACATCTGCTGGTGAGCCCCCAGGCCAGGAAAAGGGCGGGAGAGAGGCCTGGGGTCCCGGTGGGGGCTGCTTGTCACCCGGAGCACAGGTGTGACCTGCCGTTCAGTGGATGTGTACACACATCTGCAGTGCTCTGGGCCACGGTGCTGGCCTGTGCCCCGTGTGGCCGACTGGGGCGTCCACACCCCGCGCCTCCCTCTGTGTTACTCCCTAGCGTTCAGGCAACATCCAGCAGAAATTTAATGTGAGCTTGTGTATGATTTTAGATTTCCTAGTAGCTGTGTTAAAAAGGTTGAAACAGTTGGAATTAATTTTAATAATTCATCTCTCCCCAGATAGCCAAAATGTTATTTCAACATGCAGTCAGTTTTTCAAAAATTTTGAGATGTTTTACATTCTTTTTCTTACTTCGTCTTGGAAATCTGGTGTGTATTATACACTTGTAGCACCTCTCAATTCAGACCAGCCACGTTTCAAATGCCCAGTAGCCACATGTGGCTTGTAGCTCCCCTGTCGGACGGTGCAGCCTTGGCCTGGGGGACACGCTGGTGAGCCGTGACCATGGAGGCCATAGGTGAGCCTTAGGCACAAGGCCGCAGGTGAGGCACCCCCAGCAGAAGCCCCAGCAAGCAGCCTGTCCAGTTCCTTGCATGGAATGAGCTTCGGGTGCTTGGCCCCACTGAGTTCTTTTTTTTTTTTTTTTAAGATAGAGTCTCACTCTGTTGCCCGGGCTAGAGTGCCACGGCGTCAGCCTCGCTCACAGCAACCTCAAACTCCTGGGCTCAAGCAATCCTCCTGCCTCAGCCTCCTAGGTAGCTGGGACTACAGGCGTGCGCCACCACACCTGGATAATTTGTTCTATTTTTAGTTGTCCGACTTATTTCTTTCTATTTTTAGTAGAGACGGGGTCTCGCTCTTGCTCAGGCTGGTCTCGTCTTGAACTCAAACAATGCTCCCGCCTTGGCCTCCCAGAGAGTGCTAGGATTATGGGTGTGAGCCACCGCGCCCGGCCCCCACTGAGTTCTAGTTCGGCCTCTGCAGTTTTGCCCTTCGGTTCATAGGACTTCCTAAACTGGGGTTGGCTTGTGGGTCTGTACTGGGTGGGGGTGAGACCCCAGGGCAGGTGCCAGCTGTGCCTCTGCTCCGTCGTCCTCCCTCCCTGCTCCTGGCACCCCAGCCCAAGGTCCCATTGGGAAGAATGTGTCCTTGGTCACAAAGCATTGCAGACGTGTCTAAGAAATGCCATGCTGGAGCGTGTTTGGTCTGCTTGGTGCTCCTGGCTTCTCTTTGGGTAGGTGCTGGCCAGACTGCAGCAGGGGAGCCAAGTCAGGGAATAACCTGTTGCCATCTGAGCTCACCTTCCCGTAGCTGAAGGTCAATGCAGAGAACTTGCCTTTACTCCCGAGGCCCCAGTGAGCTGACTCAGCCGGAGCCCCAGGGCTGGTCTCTTGGCCCGCCTGACTCTGACCTTCCGGCCCACCTAAGCCGCGGGCACTGGGAGATAAGCCTCGGGGCCTGTGTCCCCCCACCCCGCAGGAAGAACCTCTCTATCCAGGGCCTGCGTTGGTGGCTCCAGTGGCTGGGCATCAACTTCATTCTCTTCGTGGCGCTGTTTTTCCTGACCACGCCCTCCATCATCCTGTCCACCATGGACAAGTTCAACGTCACCAAACCCATCCACGCACTGAATGTGAGTGACTATTCTGCAAGGCCCATCCCAGGAGGGCTGCCTGGAAGAGGGCGTGGTGGCTGGGGGAGGAAGACGGGCTGAGGAGTGGGCAGGGACTGAACGGGGAAGCCACGTTGCTCAGCTCACGCCTGTGAGTCTAAGCCCTGAGCAGGCATGGCCGAGTTTGTTACAATATCTTTATAGTAATGCAAAAAAAAAAAAAAAAAGGTTTTTTTTTTTTTTAATGTAATTAATCCTAAATGTTCAACAGTGGGGGTCACGGAAGTGGATTGAGGTGTATTCAGCCTGGTAGAATGTTAAGTGTACATTGAAATTGTACAGGCTTTGTGGCAGACACGGGGACTTACGGTAGAAGCAGAACGTGGCACCGGCTCTGGGCAGGGGTCCCCGTGCCGTGCGGTGATCTCTGTGTGTGGCAGACAACGCAGGGGTGGGCGGGAAGGAACGAAAGGAGCTTTGTTGATTGGGGCGGCAGGACCGTGAATTATTTCTTTTACGTTTTACTTCCTGACAGTCTTGTTATAAAATCATTTATTCTATGTAGGTAATGGATGATTTTCAAAAATCTTAGATCAATCAGTCACAGCTAGCTACTCCCTAAATTGGCATCTACTTAAAAAGATATTGATTTCTTTTTTTTTTTTTTTTTTTTTGAGACAGAGTCTCACTCTGTTGCCTGGGCTAGAGTGAGTGCCGTGGCGTCAGCCTAGCTCACAGCAACCTCAAACTCCTGGGCTTAAGCGATCCTCCTGCCTCAGCCTCCCAAGTAGCTGGGACTACAGGCATGCGCCACCATGCCCGGCTAATTTTTTCTATATATATTTTTAGTTGGCCAGATAATTTCTTTCTATTTTTTTTTTTTTAGTAGAGATGAGGTCTCGCTCTTGCTCAGGCTGATCTCAAACTCCTGAGCTCAAATAATCCACCTGCCTCGGCCTCCCAGAGCACTAGGATTACAGGCATGAGCCACCGCGCCTGGCTGAGGTTGGCCTTTATCAAGTGTTTCGGAGGTGTCCAACTTAGTTTTCAAAGAAAATTTCTCTGTTTTTACGTTCCTTTAATCAGCGAAAGTAATTGAGATCATGTCATTACAATAACAGGTACAACCAGCGTCCTCGGGGTTGGGAACAAGCACACTGGAGGCCTGATAAGCTCCAGCCAGACCGGCTGGGGGAGGGGTGCGTGGGCCCGGTGGCCCGGAGAGCTCCAGTCCTCAGTGACCTCTAGGGAATGGGGAAGGTTATCTAACCTTGGCCAGTCAGATAAGTGGCGTTCAGCTGTACGTGCAGTTGCTTTCTTCACTGTAAAAAGCTGTACAACTATAAGGCGCTGTTATTGTTTATTGAGTCAACATTTATGGGCTGCCTCCTCTGGGCCTGGCACAGTGTTGGTTCTGGGGGTCAAAGATGACCAAACCCTACTCCAGGAGTCCACTGAGCCACCATGCCAGTAGCTCACGGCTTCAGAGCCATGTGGCCCTGACCCCTCCAACTCTCTCTGCCTGTGGACCTTGTCTCCTAGGACCCGGTCATCAGCCAGTTCTTCCCGACCCTCCTGCTGTGGTCCTTCTCGGCCCTGCTCCCGTCCATCGTCTACTATTCCACGCTGCTGGAGTCCCACTGGACCAAGTGAGTTGCCGGGAGCCCCGAGACCCTGCCCCGAGAAGATGTCTCTGACCCCCTGGCCAGGGCAATGGGCACCTAGTAGGGGCCTCGCTGGGGCACCTGGAGCTTTTGGGGGGTGGTGAGCACTCACCTCTGACGTCCTGCAGGTCAGGGGAGAACCGGATTATGATGACCAAGGTCTACATATTCTTGATCTTCATGGTGCTGATCCTGCCCTCCCTGGGCCTCACCAGGTACACACCGCCTCCTGCTCTACAGTCCAAATCAGGGTCCCGTCCGGAGAGTTTGGATGCAAATCTCTAATACTGTCTAAGCCTGTGCACCCACTGGCAGCGCAGTTGTGCTGGTCCATTGGTTCTTCTGGAAATGTGATTGTTCTCCTTTAAAAAACCAAAGAAACAACAGCTTGAAAACAAAACCTATCGAGGACCTTCCACTTAGGAAGCGTCTAGTCGTGGCTTTGTTTATCTCAAGCACGTTTCTGTTAAAACAGGCCCTGGTAAGTCACGCTGTGGTATCTGGCATCGTGGAGAACAAAGGTAGAGCTTGAGACTCAGCCTGTTTGCAGAGTGGCGTAAAATGAAAGCGTGTGTCGTGATGACATGGGAATGTGCTGGAAATAGACTCTTAGGGAATTCATTTGTTTTTCAGTCTGGATTTTTTCTTCCGGTGGCTCTTTGACAAGACTTCCACGGAGGGCACCATCAGGTTGGAGTAAGTATCAGCCACGCCGGGTGCAGGAGCCGCGGTCCCTGGTGAGAGTCCCACGGGGCTGGGGTGGGCTGCAGTGGGAGGGTGGGGGGCGGTCGGTGGTCTGCGCTTCCCAGCAGGCATCTTCCTCCCTGGACACAGGGCCAGGGGCTGGGCCACCCCCGATGGGGTTCCTGGTAGACGTGGCGGGAGCTGCCCCGCTCTGTGCTGCTCTTGCAGAAACGTGGCTCATCTTTTAGGCGCAAACTCGATTAGCAGCTCTCTCTTCCGTTCTTTGAAACTACTGAGCACAGAGCCGATCGGGGAGGGGAGCTGCTGGGTCTCAGTGGTGCCGGGGAGAAAGAAAGGAGAATAACAATCAAACGTGGCAACCAGAATGACTGTTTAGTCTGGGGAGGTTTTTTTTTTTTTTTTTTGCCAGAGAGAATGGAATTTGAACTCATTGCTGATGTGTCCTTGTTACTATTTTAAGCGAGTATCACACCTACTTAATACTAATAGCTATTATTTAAGAAGGCATGATGCTCAGTGCTTTATACATCTTTTTCTCATTTAACTTTTATGATAAGCTATGGGGTAGATAGTATTGTTATCTCCATTTTACAGATGAGGAGGCTGAGGCTGAGAGATGTCGAATAATTTGCCCATGTTTACCTAGCTAGTTAAGAAACAGAGATGGGGATTCAACCCTACCCCCTATTAGGTCTTTTTTGTGGCAGGGACAAGGCCTTGCTCTGTCACCCTGGGTCGTGGTGTCATCATAGCTCACTACAACCTCCAACTCCCGGGCTCAAGCGATCCTCCTGCCTCAGCCTCCCGAGTAGCTGGGACTACAGGCGTGCAACACCTGGCTAATTTTTCTATTTTTTGTAGAGATGGGGTCTCATTCTTGCTCAGGCTGGGTTTCGAACTCCTGGCCTCAAGCGATCCTCTTGTCTCAGCTTCCCAGAGTGCTAGGATTACACGCCTGGCCTTTAGGTCTTAATACGGGCCCAAAAGCCCAGAATTGACTTTTCCAAAGGAATGTTTACAGAGAAGGCTGGCTATGCTTATCTGTAAGGATGCCGTGAATTATTTTTAATGAGTTCAGATACACATAGACCCAAGCAGCTCCTGTCTAGGTTGACAGTGACGTCAAGACTGGCAAATCCAATGGCAAACTCCCCGTCCTCACCCTATGTGATCTGTCAGCAGCATCTGCCGCGTTTAACCAACTGTCCTCCTTGAAACGCTGTCATCGCTCAGCTCTGGGGCTCCGGGACTCTGCTCTCTTACCCACCGTGTCTCCTCCCAGCCTCCTTGGCAGGTTTTTTCACATCTGCCCAACTTTAGATTTGGCTGCCTGCGGGCTCAGCCCGTGTCCCCGAGAGCCACATTCCCTCTCGGGGTGACCTCAGCTGGACCCCCGGGTTCAGTGCCACTTGACAATTACTGGATTAAAATACACAGACGACATCCACGTTTGCAACTCCAGCCTGTACCTCCCGGCTCTTATATCCCGCTGCGGCCTCACCTCCATCCGGAGCGCTGCTGGGCATCACAGACGTTACCTGCCCCAGAGCAAACTCCTGACTTGTACCCCAGATCTGCTGCTGCTTCCACTCTCCCATCCCAGTGTTTGTCCAGTCGCTGCGGCACAGACCGTGCAGCTGACCACGTCTCCTTTCTTTCCCTCGCACGCCACACGCAGACCATCAGCACATCCCGACAGCTCTAAGGTAGATCCAGAACCGGGCCCTATCGCACCTCCTCCGCCGCGCCCACGCGGGCTGATGGCAGTGGCGTCCGGGTGGTCTCCTGACCCCCACTCCCTCACCCCGTCGTCGGAGCGGCCCTCCTGCTCTAGACTGGCCCCAGCCCCTCTCAGCCTCGTGTTCTTCCTCCCCCCGGCCCCGGCCCGCTGCTGTCCAGTCCCTGGATGTGCCGCACTCACCTCCTCGGAGCCGTAGTCTGCTGTTCCCTGTGCCTGGAACGGCCCCCTCCCGGGTGTCTGGGTGACTTGCTCCGTCACCTCCTCACATCTCTGCACCAACATCCCCTCCTGGGAAAGGCTTCTCCGGCCCCCTGTACCACGGTATCCCCCACCCTGCTTCCTTCCCCCTGCAGCACTCGGCACCCTGTGTGTGTGTGTGTTTGCCTGTTTGTGTCCCCGGCTAGAATATGAACTCCGAGAGCTGGGTCAGGGCTTCGTTTCATTCTCGGCGCCCAGCACGGTGCCTGGCGCACGGACGCAGGGACGGGTAGAAAGCCCAGGGCCCCTTGCTCTCCCCCCGAGAGTGGCTCTCGCTCACAGACCCGCCCGGCTCCCCAGGTGTGTCTTCCTGCCGGACCAGGGCGCCTTCTTTGTGAACTATGTCATCGCCTCGGCCTTCATCGGCAACGGCATGGAGCTGCTGCGGCTGCCCGGGCTGATCCTCTACACCTTCCGCATGATCATGGCCAAGACGGCCGCCGACCGCAGGAACATCAAGCAGGTGCCGTGCCTCCGACTCCCTCCCCCCAGCCCACGGGCCTGTCACCCCGGCAAGCCCGGCACCTTGCCAGTGCCAGGCTCTGTGCTAGGTGCTTCTCAGCCCGGGCCCAGGCGGCGGGGCTTCCTGCGGCCTCCGCTCTAACTCACGGGCTGACGAGAGGGCTTGGGAGCCCTGCATTTTAACCAGTCTGGCTCCGCACACAGATACGTACAACTAAAGGCAACAAACTCCCTTTCCGTGGACGACCGCTTGCATGAATTCTCAGGCGTACCTCAGTTGTCAATGGCATTTTGGGCTTGTGGCGTTTACTGCAAGATTCCCCCAGTTGGATGGTTGGGGTTCTCCTGCATTCTCCTCTGCCGCGGCGGGTACCGCGGGGGGAAAGTGGGAGAAGCTCTGCTCTCCTGTACTCGATGCGCAGGTCTCCCGTGAGACGGGCACTGCCAGCATCCCTGTTTCACAGGGGTGCACGCTAAGCTGGCCCAGGACCCCCACCCGGAAGGGGCGGAGCCTGTGGGGTTCACTCCACGGTCTGTCCTCAGACCACCTCTGTCCTCTGGGCTCACCGGCCTGCTGGGTAGACAGGACTGGAACGAGGGGAACACTAGGAAAACGTGTGTCACTGTGCTTGGGGACATCTGGGTGTGCAGAGTGAAGCTGGAGCAGGAGGGATGGGAGGACGCACTTCCTATTGTCAAAGTCCTCCAGCCACTGTCCCCTCCCCACTTGGAGTGCAGGAGGGGCGTTTGGGCAGAACAGGCCCGTGACCGCCTCTCCTCCTCCTCCTCCTCCTCCTCCTCCTCCTCCCCCTCCTCCTCCCCCTCCCAGAACCAGGCCTTCGAGTACGAGTTTGGAGCCATGTACGCCTGGATGCTGTGCGTCTTCACCGTCATCATGGCCTACAGCATCACCTGCCCCATCATCGCGCCGTTCGGTGAGTGGCCCTGGAGCCTGGCCCGGGCACGTGGGCAGCTGATTGCACCCAGCCCCCCGGGCACAGCCATCGCTAGGGCTTCCTACAGCACCCAAAACAGTAGCCACAACCACAAGCTGCCAGGGAACCACACGTGCCACCAAATTTCATTCGTTGCTAGATGAATTCCTCCCCCGGGCCTCCCAGCTATGACCTTCCTCGGGACTTCCGGTCTGAGGTTCTCTGCCAGCTTGACCGCGTCATTTTTGCTGATTCTTTAGCAGCAAGTAAGACGTGCTGCAGGAGCAGTCAGAGCTCACAAGGTGCTCTTGCTCTGGCGGATGCCGCCTCCCCCGGGATTATCATATTTCATTCTCGTCTAGCCCTGCAAGGCAGGCCCTGGTTCTATTCCCCTTTTATAGAGGAAGAAATTCGTATGTTCTTAGTAAGGAGGACGGCTAGGATTTGAACTTAGGACTGTTTGACTTCAAAGGCCAAGATCTTGACCACTAAAACGAAACATCTGGGACCGGCAGATGAATGGAAGATTCTAGAAGAAAACGCCAAGAGACTGTTGGCAGCGATAGCTGAGGTTCAGGGGGAGAAGTTTTAGTGTTCCCTGCATGCTCTCTTGCACAATTTTTAAATTCTACTGCATTAACTCTTTCGAAACAAAAATTTTTTTTTTTTTTAAATAACCTGGCATAATAGGAAAGGCAGCGCCCACCTGCTGTGCCCCCCCTGGGCTGAGACCCTTGGGCCTCTGTTGACTGTGACAGGGCAAGGGGTGAGCCTGGGAGGGACAGGGGAGAGTTGAGGCCAGACGTGTGAGCGTGAAATGGCCTATGCCAAGGCAGTCTGGAATTTCAGTGCTCCGTGGGGACAGAATCACAGACGCTGCTACTCTTTTGGGGTCAGAAGAGAGGAGGGGGTTGGGGGAGGAGGGGAGAAGAGGACACACAGAGAAAAAACTAGCAGCCAGGCTGTGACTTTGCCTGTTTCGGGTTCAGGCGGTGGAGCAGCAGCCCCCGCCCCAGCCCCAGGCGGAAGGCACCCGCCCCTAAGAGGACAGGGGTCTCCAGCTCACAGTGCCACCCCCACCCCCACAGGCCTCATCTACATCCTGCTCAAGCACATGGTGGACCGGCACAACCTCTACTTCGTCTACCTCCCTGCCAAGCTGCAGAAGAGGATCCACTTCGCTGCCGTGAACCAGGCCTTGGCGGCTCCCATCCTGTGCCTGTTCTGGCTCTACTTCTTCTCCTTCCTGCGCCTGGGTGAGGGGCCCTTCCAGCCTGGGGGACCGGCCCTGGGCCTCACATCCCTGCATCCACACCAGCCGGTCAGATCCCTCACTGCTTTAATAGCATCTACTTCGTGTCCAATCAGAACGCGGTACCCCAGGGGAGGGCCGGGTTTCTGTCCAATCAGAGCACGGTACCCCAGGGGGAAGGGCCGGGTTTCTGTCCAATCAGAGTGTGGTACCCCAGGGGAGGGCCAGGTGGGTGTCCAATCAGAACACGGTGCCCCAGGGAGAGGGCTAGGTTTCTGCCCAATCAGCACAGTACCCCAGGGGAGGGCCGGGTTTCTGTCCAATCAGAGCACGGTGCCCCAGGGAGAGGGCCGGGTGGGCGTGGTGTTGATTAGCCCAGTTCCTGAGCTAGCCTGAGCGCAGGTGTAACCCTGCAGTGTAACCCGGGTCGGTGTCCCAGGTATCACTAGAGAGAATATGGTCCCTTTATCAGCTCAGGGGACTGACCCAGAGGAGATGGGGAAGCTGATTCAGATTGCTCTTTGGGGGTGGTGGGGACACGTGAGAGGGAGAACTGACACTCTTGGGAAAAGGCATATGTGACCCTGCCCCAGACAGACTGGGGGACCCTCCATCCTACCTAGCCCAGGGCACGGGAGGCTGGAGGGCATTGACCCAGCAAGGACGCTGGCAGATTGCCACTGACTGGGCGTCCCAGCACCTGCAGTCTGCCCGGGGACAATGCTAGCCCTTCAGTGGGTCACTCCACGTGCTCCTGGGTGTGGAGATGCGGTCCCAGCTGCTGGGGTGAGGGGTGGGGATGGAGGGTTGGGCCCTGCCTTTATTTTCTGCCGGAGGGAGGTGTCACACACAGTTCCTGCACCAGCTGTGGCCCCCTTCCTCAGCAGTCCCTCCTCTTCCTCCTCCCCCCAAGGCTAGCATCCATCTGTCCCCAGGTATGAAGGCCCCTTCCACGCTGTTCACCTTCCTGGTCGTGCTGCTCACCATCCTGGTCTGCCTGGCGTACACCTGCTTCGGATGCTTCAAGCACCTCAGCCCTCTGAACTACAAGGTGAAGCCCTGCCCCACCACTGCCCAGCTGGGAGCCGGGGGAGAAGATGGTGGGCTCACCCTCCCCCCCTCCGCCACCCTCCCCGTAGCAACGCAGCAGCAGCCTGCTCCAGATTGTATTTATCCGTGGGAAAGGCGTGGGTGTTTGGGTGCGATGTGTAGCTTCCTTGTCTCCCCGTTCCCTGCTCCCTGCTCTCCCCCTACCCCGTCCTCCCGGGCTGCCTCGGAGCTGGGTGCCAGCTGGTACTATTATTCCGGGTGTTAACAGTCTGTTTGTTTGGAGGGTGCTGGTTCAGGGGGATCAGTCCTATTTCTCATTGCAAGTTTTTGCTGTTTTCTGCAGACAGAAGAATCAGCAGGTGACAAAGGAAGCGAGGCAGAGGCCCGGGTGCCTCCACCGTTTACAGTAAGCTGTCTGTGCGCCTAACCCTGGGTGCTTGCTGCCCTGTGTCACTCTGGTTGTAACCGTCCCAGCCAGATGGGCCCTGGCAAACGTGCTTTGCTCATCTCTTGCTAAGATAGAAGTCCCTTGCTCACGTGGCAGGCAAGTTTCTGAATTAATGTCAGAGAAGGACTCCCCAGTCCCTCTGGATGTTCTAACCTGCACATTTAAGTGCTGGGAGGATAATCCGTCTTGCCGGGGTGTGTGCCCATCCCCGTTGGTTTCAGGTCCCTGCTCACTTTCCTCCTTTGTGTGTTTAATGCCTGGTGAGTCTGGGGCTTTAGTGAGGTGACATTGTAAGGCATTAGAGTCTGATGAAGCTGTCCTGCCAGCCGTGCACCTGCCTGTCCCAGGGCCTCCGCCAGGCACCAAGGGGGGGGGGTCACACAAACTCCTCTTTGAATGCAAGAACTGGACGTTGCACCTGCTTCAGAGGAAGGCACAGGTCAGGGCAGGACCCCTTCCCTGGCTGGTGTCCCTGCTTCCAGCCTCCAGGGTCCTGCTCCCAGGTAGGGCTGGGTTAAGGAGACCAGAGCCACCAGAGCCCCGAGCTCTGACTGCTGGCCTTCAAGACAGACCCAAGGGCAAGGCAGCGGCCAATATCAGCCGTGTTCTTCCCAGTGGCTGCCTCCTCCGTGTCAGGCCCTCTTATCAGTGTCTGTCCTTGGACTAGCCCCACAGGAGAAGGTAGGTCCTCAGAAAGGCTCGTTACCCAGACACACCTGTGGCTGCGCCAGCCTGGCAAGGGGGAGGCAGGACAGGTGCATGAGGTGACGTCCTCATGCTCAGCCTGGGTGTGGGACCAGGGGAGCAGGACTCTGTGCCTGGGAAACGAAAGTCACACGGCTTCCTTTCGCATCCCAGAAGTGCCACTGACCTTGTTCTAAGCCTGCCTATGTAGACAGGCTTGTGTCCTATACCAAGTGGGAAATTCTCCTCGAGTCCAGTGCTGGGAACTTTGTTTCCTCGGAGAAAGAGAGGAAGCTGCTCTGTCGTGCTTCCTTCTGTGTGATCTTGAGAACTGTGCACTGTGCTTTCTGTTTTGCCCGGCCTGCTGGAAGTTCTGCAGGTGGCCTGATTTGGGTCCTAAGTTGATGTTGCTGCTACTGTGTGTGTCCTTCAGGAGCACTCTGTGTCCTCCTGCTGGGAGGACGGGGTGGCACTGCGGGGAAGGGGTGTCCCACGCCTGCCCCCACCCAAGTACTAACCCCCCCATTTGCTGACAGCCCTACGTGCCTCGGATTCTGAATGGCTTGGCCTCGGAGAGGACAGCCCTGTCCCCGCAGCTGCAGCAGACCTACGGCGCCATCCACAACATCAGTGGGACTCTCCCTGGAGAGCACTTGGCCCGGAGCCCTGCGGACGGCGTGGCCGCTGCACACTCGGAGGCCTGAGGGTGGGCGAGCTGCCCGGCTGGGCCAGGCTCGGGGGAGCGCGGGAGACGAGAAGACACGTGGAGAACTGGCTGGACCCCAACCCCACCCGAGCCCCTCTGTTCTAAGCCCCGCTGCTCTGGAAGATGGAACCAGAAAGACCTGGGCCTCGGGCCTTTGGCTAAAGCGGAAGGGGCTGAGACTGCCCGCTCTGCGCCCCTGGGTGCTGGTGACAGTGGTGAGAGGGGAGCGCACGCAGCTCCCTGCCCTCGCTGCGCACCTACGGCCCTGCCTGGTCCCAGTCCCCTCCCCCACAAGCTTCTGGCTACGGAGCTGGGGTGATGTCGCCAGCGGTTTGTAGCCAGGATCGCGTGTTGGACGCCTGCCCCCCAGACCGATCGGCCCTGGAGACTGTGCCGGGTAACAAGCGGGAGAGACGCCTCGCACACTGCCCCCCCTCCGGGCACACGAACAGCGGACAGCCGAGGAGCCGCAGTCCGGGTGGGCGTCCGGCCCCGCCCCGCGCTCAGGCCTGTCCCTGCCCCGGCCCTCCGCGCTCCCAGGACTACCGTGAGGAGCAGGGCGGCAGCCAGTGCTCGCTGCGGCCGGCTCCTGCCCACCGTGCACAGCCTCCACGTCCTGTGTTCTTTTGCCACGTTGTCAGGGACACTCTGGCTGGGTCAGGGTCAAAGAGGACAAAGGACCACGAATAAAGTGCCCACTGGACCCGACAGGTGAGATACAGCCTCTCCCCGCGCCTTCAGGTGCGTGGGGTCCAGGCAGGCTCCGTGCAGCTCACCTGTGTCTGCTCGGCCAAGGTGGGAGGCGGGGCAGGGCATCCTTGGAGCCGGGAGGAGGCGGCGAGTCTGGGCTGCGTGCCAGGCTGTCGCACCACCCTTGAGCAGTGACCCAGGGAGGAAGGACAGGCCTTTTCCTTCCCAGTGGGAGTCTGGGGCTGGAATGGGCTTTTGCCCAAGGAGCCTCGTCCCTGCTGCCTCCAGGTGCCATCAAGGCCCACGCTGGAGTGGTGGGGAGGGGGGAAGGGGGTGTGAGAGCCGTCGAAGGGTCTGAGGCTCCTTGTATCCAACTGGGTGGGTATGGCAGGGCCCTGGTGGCCCTCCTCATACCTGCCTGTGCTTGTCCCCTGGCCTGGCTGGGCCTGGGCTCCTCGCACCCGGGCCCCTCTTTTGCTGACCTGCGCCAGGGGTCACTCAGCCAGATGCCTGGCACTGGGGGTGGGAGGGCCTGGTGCCATGGCTCCTTTGGGGACCACCCTGGTGCAGTGTGGCCCTGGGCAGCAGAGGGCAGCCCTCCCCCCACACAGACCCCATACCTGCCAGCTCTGCTCTGGAAAGGGGGAACCCAACCTGGGCTCAGGGCACATAACTGTCACTTGGTTCCACCTGCTCTTGGAAGTAAAATCGTTTATTATCAAAGCCATGTTGCGTACATGGGAGTATGTGGGGGGTGGGCGAGTGTGGGCCCCCAGCAGGGCAGGGATGGGGGCAGACACCACACAGCAGGGGCACCTTCCCCAGGAAAGGGCTGGGGGGCACCGGGGTGGGGCGTGGGAGTCACTGCTGCTCCAGCAGTGACACGAACTTGCGGATGTCCCGGGCGAGCAGCTCCGGCTCCTCGAAGGCTGCAAAGTGGCCCCCGCGGTCCATGTAGGAATAGGAGACGAGTTTCGGGTACTTGAACTTCACCCACTTCTCGGGCACGTGCACTAACTCGGAGGGGAAGGCCGCAAAGCCAGTGGGCACGTAGACCTTCATGCTGGAAGAGACAGAGCCATGGAGGGGTGAGGCTGTGGCCCTGCGCCCCCTCTGCCCCCACAGTGGGGGACTTCAAGGGCCTGGGGGTGGGGTCAGCTGCCCCCCCACAAGGAGCCATAAAGAATAGGCCAGACCCAGGGTTTTAATTGCCTCTCGCCCCCACCCCTCCCCTCCAGCTCACCAAGGGCCCTCTCTTTTCTGGGAGGGCCACCAGGGCAGGGGCCTGGGACAGCCTCTAACTCCCACCTTCATTCCCTTTCCTGCCACCTGAGGGTCTCCATATAGGATTTGGAAATCCCAGAACCATCAGCACCAGAGCAGACCAGCGTCCTGGGCCAGGGGAGGCCCCGACGGACTTGGGGTGGAGACAGGCCTGGTGTTGCCGCCCTGAGCAGTTCTAAAGGCACAGGGATTTCTCCAAGCAGCCGGGACCTTTAGTGTCCTCATCCAAAAGTCGCCCCCCCACCCCCCCCCCCCGCCCCGCCCC
>CM052455.1:9456766-9508497 GCA_028533085.1 Varecia variegata
GAACTCCTGAGCTCAAACGATCCGCCCGCCTCGGCCTCCCAGAGTGCTAGGATTATAGGCGTGAGCCACCGTGCCTGCACTTGTTGAATTTTAAATATCTGAATTTTTAAAATTAAGGCATTTTGCAAAGCCCACAGCTCGCAGTTTGCAGGGGCCTGTCTTCACCTTTGGGGAAGGAAATCCTCTCCCCGGTTTCCCCCCGGGTGTGTGGCACCCGCAGGACGCTCCGAGACAGGGCTGCCGGCCGGAGTCCAGGGGGCAGGTGGGCTCAGGAAGCCAGAGTTGGGCTCGGAGGGGGTGGGGGGTGCAGGGGGTGTCACGGCCGAGGGTAACGGAGACAGGGCCGCGCTGGGAGTCTGGGGACTGGGGCCCCAAGCGATTCCCTCCTCCTCTCTGGACGTGCTGGGCTGGACTTGCCCAGGGGCCGCTGAAGCCCCCGCCAGCTCTCGGGCTCCCTGGGAACAGACTGGTCTCCGGCGATGGGAGGCCGGGGCCTGGGCTAGATCGCACGGAACGGGCAGGGAAGTGGCAGGAGCTAGTGTTTGGGAGGCTGAACGGTGAGGCCACTAGGGACGAGGACAGAGCTCTGGGGCAGGGGTGAGAGGGTGGGCTGTGGGCAGCCAGGAGCACAGGGGTCAGAGCAGGGACAGAGGACCCTGAAAAGGCTCCACATGTGGAGGGACAGCAAGAGGAAACAGGACAGCAGAAAACAGAGCGCAGCAGGGCAAGAGGCCTTCGTGGACCAACCCCGGCTGGGGGCGCAGGAAAAGAGGCGCGGTGAAGCTTTGCCGGGCGCGGGGACCAGAGGCTGCTGGCTCAGCACCTCGGGCTCCGGGCAGAGAACGTGCGAGTCCCAGCCCAGCGGAAGGCTCCGGGCCGCAAGGACCAAGGCCAAGAACGGGCCGCCAGCCCTGGGAACCGTGCCAGAGCCACACAAGGACTGAGTCCACGATGAACTCAGTGCCGGACGTTGCCCCCTGTGCAGCGCTCATTCCCCGGGGGAAGGTTTGTCCTGTAAACACCAGTGTCCTGAGGAACCCCGAGACGCTCCAGTGGGCTGAGGCTCTGGCCTCAAGCTTTCGGCCTCCAGGAGGGACACGACCCTTTACCGCCTCCAGCCTCTAGGTCTTTGAACATGCTGTTCCCTCCTCCTGCGACCCCTTCCCCACACACCTGGCAAACTCCTATTCGTTTCAGCTTGGACGCCACCTCCTCCAGGAAGCCTTCCCTCATACCTGAAGGAAGAATGTGGGGCTTATAAAGTTCCCGGAGCATCCTCCCTCCTAGCAGCCCTCACCATGTGTGTCACTGCCCCTGGGTATAGGAAGTGCCCTGTCAACATCTGCTGGATGGACACTGAAGGGCTGGGACAGCAGAGGGATCCAAGTCAGACTCAGGGATGCCGGGCAATTTGGAAGCTTCGGGAATTACAATACAGATAACGACCTGTGTGCAAGCTGGCTTGGAGGAAGCGGGTCGGATCCTCTTGTTAGGCTCCTAACAGAAGACACCAAAATCCTCTAAAAACCACAGCAATACTCACAAGGAGTCCAAATTTGACCTAAACGCCGTTTCAGATTTTTTTTTTTTGCGCTCCTGCCTGAGCTCCAGGAAGGGCTCCGGTTCCAGGACACGCATCCCCCGGATTCTACAATACTCAGCTTTTCCATCAGCCACTCTCCCTCAGGCCCAGCCTCCTCGTGCCCGGAGGACCAGGTGTCTGCTGGCCAGGCTGCTCCGGGTCAGGGTGTCCATCCATCCTTTCACGTGGTCCCCAGCCCTCCCCCTGGAGTGGGAACTGGGACCGGGTCACCAGCTCAAGTTCTCGCGGCTCTCAGGGCAGCACCCCCACTGCCAGGGCATGCTCTGCCACCTACCATACAGATGTCCCTGTGCGCTCTCTAGTGACCCCGAGGGACCCTGAGTTTTTTTGTGCAAAACAGAATATTCAGAGATTAACTTGGTTTCTAAAATTATTCTTAAACTTACTCAACTTACACATTTAAAAACCTAGTTCTTCAGTAAGCATTTGAGTTCAGCTGACAAATCTTACACCGTGTGTTTGTAAATCTAGCAAACGTTAACACTCTTTGATTAATGGGTGGTTGCATTTCTAAACTTGCTTAATGATGTGCCTTTAAACATTGTATAATTTCAGTTTCCTTTTGTAAGAACTTTAGTTGACTTGACCTGTCTTTCACATAGTTTAATTTTAGTAATTTTAGTAAATTAAAATCTTAACTGCTACTTGAAAAGGCCAAATTCTCTTAAACATAACAAATATTTAAAATTCCAAACATGCACAATTTCCTTAACATAAAAAATTAATAGGGTGGGCGCAGTGGTGTGTGCCTGTAGTCCCAGCTGCTCAGGGGGCTGAGGTGGGAGGATGCCCACAGTCCAGGAGTTCAAGACCGTAGTGAACTACGATCCTGGCTCTGAAGAGCCACTGCACTGCAGCCTGAGCAACACGGGGACCCCGTATCAAAAAAAAAAAAAAATTAATATTAGGGCAACCCACAGAATGTGAGAAAATATTTGCAAATATATTATAAAGAATTAGTATTCAGAGTATATAGAGAACTCCTGAACTTTAACAACAAAAATTTGAATTAACCTGATTCAAAAATGGACAAAGGACTTGAACAGATGTTTCTCCAAGGAAGATATACAAGAGGCCCCTAAGTACCACGTGAAAAATTCCTCCACATCACTCGTTAGGAAAACGCAAATCAAAAGCACAATGAGATATTACTCCATGCCCATTAGGATGGCTGTTATCATAAAACAGAAAATAACAATGCTGGCAAGGATGGGGACAAACGGGGACTCTTGTGCATTGTTGGTGGAAAAGTAAAACGGTGCAGCCTCTGCGGAAAACAATACGGACGTTCCTCAAAAGATGTTATGTTTAACATGTATGTTACCATAATTAAAAATATAATAAATGAAATTTAAAAAATTAACAGTATGGGTTTGAGTTTCTTAAACATTTCCATATTTGATTCTAAATCTTTCCGGGGCTAGAAAATGCTTTTCTACTAAGGAAACTGTTAGTTCATCCTAAATGATTATGGGGTTACCTTCCCAAGAAAATTTTGAAAGATACTTTCTTTTCCTGGTGAAGAGAACCAGGTGTGACAACCTGTGATACAGCTGGGACACGAGGTCTAGAGCCACAGACAGACAGGACAGTTTTTCACAGGATCTTGACCAACAGGCTGAGCATCTCTGAACAGTCACAGGGTCCAGGACTCCAAAACCTCACGAAGTGGCTGAGCTGGCCCAGGCCATGCCCAGGTGTAAATCTTACCTCCGTCCCTCCTCTCAAAGAGTTCCACATCCCTGGATGGGATACCGTAATTCTTCTGTTTTTAGATTACTTGCATGTTTTCCTGTCTGGCTCTAAAGACCGATGAGTTTGTGGGGACTGTGCTACTCCCGCATTCAGGTAAGGTCACAATGGATAAACGCATCTCCGTGACCTGTAACTGGACTCTGCGTCTCCCCACCTTTGTCCGACCGTAAGTCACACCATGCAAGAAGGCCATTCCCACGACATACGTCCCCCTCTGGCTGGAGTTTTGAAACCATACCTTCGATCTTCGTCTTGAAGTGAGGGTATCTGTTGAGAAGATCCACCTGCTTCTTCCAGTCAAATTCGTTCCGCCAGTAGGAGATGACCTTCTTCAGATAGGTGGAGTTGAAGCCGTAGTGGAAGCGGCTGTCCTCCAAAGGCGGCGTTAAGCGGAACTTATCGATCCTCTGGTGTAAGTCCTGGGCCGAAAGGCAGGACCCCAGGGAGGGGCAGACACAAGACTAAGTTTGTTTCCAGACAAAGAGAGCAAACCCTGCAGCCACAAGACGCTGCGCCATGGCAGGGGCAAAGTAGTTTCCCACGTCACTGGCTCCTCCCAAAGCTCACTGCAGACTTCAGATTGTCTTTTTTTTTTTTTTTTTTTGAGACAGCGTCTCACTCTGTCGCCCGGGCTAGAGTGAGTGCCGTGGCATCAGCCTAGCTCACAGCAACCTCAAACTCCTGGGCTCAAGCGATCCTCCTGCCTCAGCCTCCCGAGTAGCTGGGACTACAGGCATGCGCCACCATGCCTGGCTAATTTTTTCTATTTTTAGTTTTTTAATTGTGGGACTAATTTCTTTCTATTTTTAGTAGCAATAGGGGTCTCGCTCTTGCTCAGGCTGCTTTCAAACTCCTGACCTCGAGCGATCCTCCCGCCTCGGCCTCCCAGAGTGCCAGGATTACAGGCGTGAGCCACCTCGCTCGGCCCATCTCTCATTTTTTAAATGTACAAACAATATTCATCTTTAATTTACCAAGGCTTCTATATAGCCGAGGTCAGCAAACTTTTCCCGTAAAGGGCCAGAGAGTAAATATTCTAGACTTTTCAAGCTGCGAAATCATGGGAGAGCAGCCGCAGGCAATACGCAGATGAATGGGCGCGGCTGTGTTCCAATAAAACTGTATTTATGGACACTGAACTGTGGACGCCATATAATCTTCACACGTCATGAAATATTATTATTCGTTTGCTTTTTCCCCTAACCATTTAAGAACGTAAAAAGTGTTTTTGGCATGGGGGCTACGCAAAGACAGGTGGCAGTGGCTACCCGTGGTCTTCAGGCCACGGTTTGCAGACCCCTGATGGACATTACTGAGCGATACATTGTAACTCAGATGGGATAAAAACTGCAGACCAGGAGAGAGGGTGCAAGTCTAATGGGCGTGGATCAGGCTGAAAGGCCAGGCTGCTCTCTGTGACCTCTGATGCATATAACCGGGTCCTGCTGGCACCCCCGCTGCTGCCCGGGTGCTGCTGGGCCTTGGATAGGGGAAAGGGGAGGCAGGAGGGAGTGGGCGAGCTGGGCACAGCTCTCGGGAGCAACCTGCCCCTGCCCAGGGCGGGCAGAGCAGACTGGAAGACTCCCAAGAGGGCCACGTCCTGAGCCCCCGTCCCCCACCCCCCGCATCCCAGTCTGAGATCCCCCCACCCGGCTTCCCCACCCGCCCAGCCGTGCCGGAACCAGGTGTCTTACGTTGATCTCCTCGTCCGACGTTTCCACCTTGAAGGGGCGGATGCTCTCGTCCTCCCTGGCTGTGGGCCTCGTGCCCGGCCCCCACCACCCATTTTCAAGTGGCAAAGTTTCCTCCTTGTCCCGGGAGATGAACCAGTAGATGACAAAGCCCAGCACCGCGGCGAGCAGAATTTCCAGCCACATGGCTCCTGCAAGATGCGGGACAGGCCGTGAGGGACAGGGACCCCAGCCAGGCCTCCCCCTCGCCCCCGGGGCAGAGACTCCACTTCCCAACCTCTCCCTCCCAATCCCTGATTTCATTTACATTTGACCTAAAAAAAAAATATATATATATATGGTATAGAAAAACTGGAAAACAACAGAAAAGGAGACAAAATCACCCACAATCCTACTAAGCCTGGAGAACCCTTATTCAGACTGGGACAACAGGAACTCGGGCTGGCATCTGCACAGCCCGGGGTGGGGGGCGTCGGGGGCTGCATTTCTGAGGCCCCCTGTTCCTATGAGGGGCCTCCGGCACGAGCCGCTGAGAAGGCGTCTCTCTGTGGGAGGGGGGGCCGCTTCTCTGAGCGGGGGCCCTCGGCCCCTTGCTCTGCCTGTCCTGGGGAGCGGCCTGTGCTCAGGGCACCCAGAGGGTGGGGGGGCCCTGCAGTGCTGGGAGATCGAGTTCCCTACTAAGGAGCCCGACCACGGCCATGCATCTTAGCTGGGCGTGCAAGAGCTTTAGTGAAATATAATTCACACACTGTGCAATGCACCGTGTAAAATCTGCAATCCGGTGGTTTGGGGATATTCACAGAGTTGTGCAACCAGCACCGCAGCCGGCGTGAGAACAGCTTCCTCGGCACAGAGAGAAACCCTGCACCCCGCGGCCATCACGCCTCCAGGGCCCTCGCAGGCGCCCGCCCGCCTTCCGTCTCTGTAGACCCGCTGCCTGTCGCATTTCACAGACGCTCATGCGTTTTAATCCCCAGTGGTCCGACGCCCACGTCTTTTTTCCCAGGAGGGCTCAGAACGAAGAGCTTAGTCTCAGCGAAGCGGTACCAGGGAGACGCCAGCCAGCGCTGTCGTCTAACACCTCATTTTGCGCGTTCCCGGGGAAGCACCCACAGAATGTTCCAGTTTGTGCTCTCTGTCCTCACGCCACAGTCAGAGGCGGTGCTGTGGCTGCAGCGCGGTTAGGGCCGGGTCAGAAGAGGAGGGGAGAGCAGCTCGAGTCTAGGACGAGGCCCCGGCGGACCCCTCCCCAGCACCACCCCTGACTTCGGCTTGGAAACCAGGGCAGGAGGAGGGCAGTGTGGGTGCCTCGCTTTGCTCCGTGTTAGCTGCTGGGGACTCTGCCGGGGGTTTGCTCCTGTCACGAGCTGCCCCCTGGCCGGGCGCGCTGGCTCACGCCTGTAATCCTAGCACGCTGGGAGGCCAAGGTGGGAGGATGGCTTGAGCCCAGGAGTCTGAGGTCGCAGTGAGCTAGGATGACGCCACGGCACTCTACCCGGGGAGACAGAGTCTGCCCCTCTAAGCCGAGAACTGCGCCACTGGAGCTGTTCTGGAAATGCCCGTCCACAGTGGTCCAGCAAAGGAGCTTCGCAACACAGACGGGGACAGGGGTGTATGTGATGGTTCCCACCCCTTCCCACAGCCCAGCAGAAATCCAGGGAGGACAGTCGCTCAGTAATCCCGTTTGCCAGGGATCCCGCTGAACGCCCGGCTTCGACGCTCGGTCCCTGGAGCCGTCTCTGATTCTCCCTCCACGTCCGTCCATCTCCAAGCCCCGATGCCACTCAGACTCAGCCCCTCCCTGCACGCCTGGCCCCGTCCCCTGGACCAGAGCCCTCATCACCCACGTCGACATCACCACGACAGCTTTCCAGGGAGGCAACCCCCTCTGCCATCTTTCCAAGTCACCAGCACACGTCTTAGAACCCACAACAGCCCTCTCCCTGGGACCCCACACCCAGCATGCCCACCTTTGAACCCCCAACACATCTTGCTCATCGGGTTGTGAAACTCTCAAGTGGCTCAAGGTCTCAGTGTTTACCAAAGGTCTGCCAAGTGCCAGGGAGCCAGCCTCGGCCATCCCAGCTGCACAGGGTGTGTTGGGGTTTATTTTATCTCCAGCCAAGACACGCCATGTTCCGATGCCCAGCACCAAGAGCACCTGGCCCCCAAGTCCCCTGTGCGTGTCAGCCGATCACAAGGGTGGCTGGGACCAGCACTCCCACAGTTAAAACAAAGCAAGGGACAGCTGGGGACGAGTCCCTCGAGTTTAAGGTATTCAGAGAAGAAAACGTGCACAGGCTTCTTCCATTTCTAGAAAGACCCTATCTCCCTGGCAGAAAATCCTGGCCACTGAGAAGATGGTACCGAAGGCAGGACTAGGGTTAGGGACTGGGGGGCACACAGGGAGCGTTCGGGGGGTGGCAGAAGGCAGAGGGCAGTGCTGCCCCCGGCAGCAGGAGCAGACGGACGCAGCCCACCCAGCAGGCAGATCCCACCACAGTGAACCGGAGCTTGGGATGGCAGGGTCTGTGTCCCTCCCTGTCACCACCCCGAGCCCCAGTGCCCAGCCCTGGCGTTGCCCAGGGACCGCGAGGCACCCCCCCCCCATATCTGCGCCAGCTGCACAGGTGCTGACGCAGCTAACACAACTCTGCATGATGTTGTCAAGGGAGCTGCAAGTGTAATGAACAATTAAGAGGGATCCACCGTCCAAGTGACCTTTACAAACCACCCTGCTTACCTGACTTCAGCACCGAGAGTCACCGTTGTCACTTCCCTCTGGGATATAAATGCCCAGCTTTCCCTGTTCTGTGCAGAATGGTCCCAGCGCCTTCACAGATCTCCCAGGGCTCCCTGTTCTGGCCCTGCAGTCCCCTCCTTGGGAAGCAGAGCTGCGGAGCTCGGACCCTGTGACACTCTAGGCGCCCCGTGGGACAGGCGGGGGCTGCTCCCCGCTCGCCGCGGCCCTTTTACAACTGCGGACCGGCTGACTCAGCTGATCTGATGTGTGCGCAGCGCGGTTATCGGCCCTGGACTTCGCACAGCAAACTGAACCACGGTGACCCCAGAGACACGGCGCTGCCACGATCGGTGTTCGAGTCCCACCGAAGCACACGGAATCCAGGACGAGGGGCGTTACGAGGGCCCCCCCAGCACCCCCTGGAGCATCACCCAGGGAGAGGAGGGCAAAGTAACAGACTCAAAGAGAAATTTAAAAACTGTATCTCTTGCATTCTCATGAAGATAACAAGAATATTCGTTCTTGGCTGAAGGAGGGTGCTTAGAGCTCCTGGTCTCGGATTACACAGGCTTTACTGCGGTGCGTTACTCTGCCACCTAGTCGTAGCCCTTTATTTAATAGCAGGTGTTAACTGCACACGGAGAAAGGTGTCCTGGACTAGCCCGGGGTAAGAGCAGGTGTTGACTGTCTGCAGGTGGGTTTTCAAGCGACGTAATCAAGCCATGGTACATGCAAAATCCACCCACTCAGTTCGCTGAACTTGACTTTGCTTTTCGCTTATCCAAGGCAAGCAGAAGAGCAGGCCTTGCCCTAACGCACACTGCAATTGTGAGGACGAGACTCGGTGGCCACACATTTCCCTCCCCGTCTGTCCCTGGGTGTGTCGCACGCCCCCTCCCCACCGTGTCCCCTCTCAGCACCTGCTGTCAGCTTCAAGCCTTGACACCAGCTCTCTGGGACGCCCACAGCACAGACAGACCACGCCAGCACCAGAGCTGCGGCCGTCTGCCCGGCGTGTCTCCAGGACTGCGCGTCTTTTCTCGAGAAATGAAATAATAACAAACAAGAGCTTCCCTGTGTGGGGGGTCAGCCGGCCTTGGGCGGGGCGGAGGCCGGGCCCTGCCCACAGGCTCCCCGCTGGGAGACGGGGGAACCACAGACGCACCCCCCAGCCCCAGGGCAGCGAGGGTCTAGGAAGAGCCAGGCGCCCAGCCCTCAGGCCCCTGAGCTCCCCCACCGGGGCCACTGCTGTATCCAGAGTGTGAAGAAAGCAAAGGTTTGAGGCCAGCAAAGAGGGAGCCACCCTGCCCGCCCAGCTCTCCACAAAGCACAAAAGGGCGCGGAGCCAGCAGGCGGCTCCCTCTTTTCTCCCCGGGGTGGGCTCCTTGGGGTCGGGCGGCTGGAAGCAGACACCACCCACAGTGAGGATGAGGACTGTTCGCAGGGCAGCCCCTGGCAGCAGCGGCCTGGGCTGGGGAGGGTGGCACTAGGCAGATGGGAGAGCCCTCCCCTCCCCCTCTCACGGCCACCTGGCCCCCAAGAGGAGGAGGAGGGCTGCACTGTGGACCACTATACAGCAGGAATGAGCAACCTTCCTGGGGTTCGAGGCTCCAGTGAGCGACGATGACGCCACTGCACTCTAGCCGGGGCGACAGAGCGAGACCCTGTCCCTCCGCCCAAAACATGAACGAACAACCTACGATGACACGTGACAGCATGGCTGCATCCCACAAGCAGCTGCGCACAAGATGCCAGACACAAAAGAGCACAGACCTCACGATTCCATTCATATAAAGGACAAGGACAAGCAAAACTCATCTTCAATGACAGACATCAGAATGGGGCTGAAGCACTCATAGTTTTCAAAGCCCCCAGTGACCATGACATGCAGAAAGGGGACAGGTTCGTGTGCGGCCCAGACAAGGTGGAGCTCAAGAGCACAGATGCAATTCGGGGTCACGGAGCAGTCCCGGCAGGAGAGCTCCACTACGAGCCACAGTGCCACCGTCACGGCCTCCCCACAGCCAGCGTGGTCCCCTTCAACTGTGCCCCCCCAGACCCTCATCCTTCACTCAGCGAGACCCCGTGCTGATTCAGGAGCCAGCCAGGGCAGCCTGAGTCCTGGGAGAGGTGGGGTGCAGCGGGGCCACCTCATCTTGGGGTCCCGGGGAAGACATTATCTCCCAGGCCACCACGTGTCAGTAAAAGGCAAGTACCTGGGAATCCGGGGAAGTGTGGCGGCCCACGTGGGCCATTGGAGGAGCCCCCCTGCCACGGTGCTCCGCAAACAGCGACGCGGACGACCCTGGATTTTAAGAGCTGGAACTACTCGGAGTTTACAACAAGGGGCTTCTAGCTTGCTTTCCTCTCTGGGTAGTTCAAACGCCAGCTCCCTCGTTGACCAGCTGAGGGGCTCTGGGCAAGTTACCAGCCCTCTCTGAGTGTTTCTGGCCTCATCTGCAAAACGGGGATAATAACGTTGACCTTACGGGCTGTTCGTGGAGACTGCGGGTTCGAAGCAGGTGCTCAGCGGACATGTGCTCCTCTCCCCTCCCCAAATCCCTTATTACTGTGCAGAATCTCCGTGTTGGAAGAGACCCCAGAGGAGCCCCTGTCCCTGCTAGATTATTCAGCCCACACCCCAGGGTCCCGCCA
The DNA here is from genome assembly GCA_028533085.1 of Varecia variegata. NCBI lineage: Eukaryota > Metazoa > Chordata > Mammalia > Primates > Lemuridae > Varecia > Varecia variegata. The sequence continues at coordinate 9,467,214 of CM052455.1, forward strand.
CAGCCTGTGTGGACGTAAACAGGCTGGACGCGGGACAGTGCAGGGCACAGGACACCTGTGGTCTGGGAGCACCTGCCGTCCTCCCCGTGTGCCTGCACCAAGGACGAGACTGGAAAACACAAGGCTACGTGCACATCTGGCCATCAGTGTCCTGCCAGCCGCGTCCCTGGGACAGTCTCCTGTCCCCTTTCCTATCTGTTCTCAGAAGCTACATTCTCAGCGTCAGGGGCGGAACGCTGTTGGCTAAGTGTTCTCCTCTCCAAGGAGAAAGAGCTGCATTTATCTCTTCTGTGTGCTCAGCTCCTGCTGGTGTAGAAAACACCCTAACCGCTTCCAAACGTCAAGGTTTAGGAGACACCTCGAAAAATCCAGCAGTAAAACGATCCAAGACAACAGTGCCTGCTTTGTTACGCTATTTATCAGAGCTTAATTGACCCACCCCCACAAGTTCCAGAAATGTATTTTACCTGATTAGGTATTTTTGTTGTGTAGTGCACTTTTCCAGAACACTGACAGAGTACTGTGCAGAGAGCTGGGAGGGGAAGGTGGATAGGAGGGGAAGCCCTTCAGAATGAAGGCATTTGGTCTTACCCTTTGCAACAAAATGACTCACTGGCCTGGTGAGGAAAATGCAGTTTTTGTTGTAAATCAGCACAACTTACTTGCAATCTGGTGACCTTTACCCTTAAATGATTGATTAATAACACAGTGGAGCAATTGATTAGCTTATTTCTTTTTTTTTTTTTTTGTCCTTTAAAGCTTTTATTCAGAAGTTATGCATTTCATTGGCCAAATAAGGTCTATGAGAATTGAAAAATTTGTAATGTTTTTATTTTTTTATTTATTTTTATTTTTTAGCTTATTTCTGTTTCATCTTTCTGGGTCTGACTTACAAAGGACAATTTTAAATACAGGAGGTCAAAGAGTACGTACTTCGTTCTCTGGTACTGTTAAAAGGTAAATCAGTTTAATAATTTAACTGAACTCATTATTTCTATTACACTTAAGGCAAAAATACAAGTTTTAAAACACACAGTACATCTTAAGATAGATACTTAGAGCTTAAGTGAATGCTTGTTCTGTTACTTGAATTTTGTCTGTAAAGTACCAAGAAGTTATTTGGTTTTTTTGAAAGTAAATAAGAGATTTGGATTAGTGCCTTAGAAATAAATACAAACATCCTTTTGGACTAGAGTTGGTTAAGCAACACTAAGTCTGACTACAGGCCAGGTACCGTGCAGGCACAGGGAATAACATCCAGCCCTGTACCTGCAAGAAGAGCTCACGCTCTAGTAGGACAAACAGGTCACAAGCACCCTTCTAGTGATAGATACAGTAATATATACACACAGATGGAAGAGAAGTGTGCAAAAGTCAGAAAGGTTAAGTCTGCCACAAAGGTTTCACTGAGCAGGGTTTTTAAGTATGAATAGGAGTTTTCCAAGCAGAAAATAATGGTGAGATGAAAACAATTCAGGCAGACAAGAGGATATGTGCAAAGGCACGGAAATAACAAAGTATATGGTTTAAACAAAGAATCACAAGAATCCAGCTGGTTAAGAGTTGATGATTCCAAACTTCAGAGTGTACTTGTTTCATTTATTACTGTCCTAGCTGCTTGTCTCTTTTATAAATTGTTTCATCGTGATGAAGGTGACCCAGGGGTTTTAACTTAGAAATCATGTTTGCAATTCAGATGACCCTTCTGTAAATTACATGCTGAGAAAAGGGAGGTACGGAAATATACTTTGGGATGTGAGGATTCCGTGGTTGCGTGCGGAAAGGTGACCCGGATAGGAGATTACTCAGAATTCGATGTTTCACCCCAGCTGTCCTTAGCAAGCTGGTGATTGCAGCAAACACGCTGTCAGATCCGGACGTCGTGGCAGACTGCCTGCAATGTTCTCTTCTTCTTCCTTAGCAACAGAATTCTTATTTTAGTTGGAGAAGCCCAGCTAAACAATACATTTCTTGGCCCCTCTTGCAGCTGAGTGTGACAGAGTGATTAGGTGTGGACAAGGAGCTCTAAGTGTGTTTGAGCAGAGCCACCTGTGGCCCGGATAGTACTTTTCGTCAAAACCTTCTCCAGTGCATCTGAAATTGCACTGTGGTCTTGTCCCCCTGAACCTGGTCTTCCCCTGGGGTTCCGTCTCACGGTAACAGGCACTACCAAGCCAAAAACTCAGGTGACATCCTTGAAACCCCTCTCCCTCGCTCTACCCACACGTATCATCAAGTTCCGGCAGCTCCACTTCCAAAATACATCTCGCATCCATCTCCACCGCCACACCTGGCCCGGGGGGTTCCTGTGGTCACTCCCCGTGACGAATACAAAGCCCCCTGCCCAGTCCACTCACACCTGCCCTGTCCCCGCCAACACACTGGTCCCTCTGCAGCCAGAGTGACCCTTTGGAAACGCCAATCTGACTATGTCACATCCCCTGTTAAACCTCTAAAGAGCTTCCCACTGTCCTTGGGACAAAGCAACACTGGGTACTGTGGCCTTTTAGGCCTGTGACCCGACTACCCACCTGTCCCAAGGCCCTGCCCCCAACCCCGTCTTTCAGTTCTCGGGGTTCACCGCGTCTGTCCTGCTCCAGGGCTTCGTCAGGCTGCTCCCTCTGTCTGCAAAGCTCTTCCCTCCCCTTCTCGTCTTCCACTCATCCTTCAGATTTCGGACTGAGTGTCCCTCCTCTGGGCAGCCTCCCCTGACCTATTCCAGCATGGTGCACCTGTCCGTCCTGGCCCTCGTCACCGTCACACTGGTCTGTGTGACTATGTGACGTGGGCCTCCCCCTGCTGGCTGTAAGCTCCCCCCGGGGGGGTGCTGCCCTGTCTGCATGTCCCCTGGACCCCCAGGGCCTGGCGTTCACTGGCTGCTCAGTGAACACTCACTGAATGAAAGAACACATTTAAACATGCTCTGAATGACAGCATAGAAAATTATCAGAACTTCTGAGCAAAAAGATGGCTGCATTCTCCTGGAGGAATAATATATAACCCACTTCTTAGCCTCGTGTGTAGAGATGGACCGTAAGATTCAGAGGAAGGGTTGAGTAGATGGCAAGTGGCACTAGAGCAAGTTTCCTCCCAAAAGACGGGGCAGCCAGCATCCCGAGCGCGCTGCCATGGTCAGGGCTGGGATCTAAACGTGTGAGGTCAGACTCAGGATCCTCTGCGCACGACGAGGGGCCGGTGTGCCCGCCTGTCCGCGGAGACTCCACGCCCGCCCGCAACCCCGGGCGAGGGGTCAGAAAATGCTCCTAAGATCGCAGCGAGGTGCTTGCTAAGTGTGACTCAGCACCTCCCGTGTGCCCGGCGGCCTTGGCCCAGAGCGTGACCGGGCAGGGTGCCCTGCCTAGTGTTTTTCCAGAGCAAAGGCCAAGCGGTGGACGGCCACGCCGGGGCTGGGCAGGCCTGGCTCTGACCGCGTGTGCGCCGCACACTTCCCTGACGGCGACCCTGGGGCGTCTGCCGCTTTGGAACACGCTGGCGCTGTGTGCCCCTGAGATGTGGGCTTGGAGGGTCTGTGCGCTTCCTCGGGCCTGCCCCCCTCCACCACCCTCCCCTGCACCCCGGCCTCTCTGCTCCTCCCTGGGGAAAGGCACAGGGAACTTCCAGTGGAAGGGAAAACAGATGGCTTCCCTGCCATCCCAGGGCCAGCCTGCCACGGCAACGCGGGCCGGCAGAGTTCCTGCTGCTAAGTCCCTGCTGGCAGCCGCCAAGCCACGGGGCTCCCCCGGCTCCAGCAGAGACGCTCTGGGTGGCCGGCTGGCCCAGGAGGGGTGGCGGCAAATTCTGGAGGGAATCCCGTTCGTGCGTGGACTCTGCACCCTCAGCCATTGTTCCTGAACCCCAGGGGCCCCCTGGGACGCAGGATGGGGAGGCCGAACGCAGGCGAGCAGGGCTGTGGCGAGCACTGCCCGGGCCAAGCGCCTGGTTTATCTCTTATCTCTGTGCGAGAGCAGAGCCCGGGGACAGCAGCGGAGAGCCAGTCACCAAGGGGAGAGGAAAAGTGTAGTTTGCAGGCAAAACAAAGGGGAGTAAAAGGAAGTAAAAACAGCGCGGAGGACAGCCTTCTGGGGGCTGGGGGAGCTGTCCCGGGCCCTGGGTGAAGGGCACGTCACCACCTCCCCGGGAGAGACTTCCCTCCACCCCGCTCTAGCTGCGTGTCTGGACGACGGGAAGATCCAGCGTGGGGTTGGCTCTGGGGGGAAACGTGGTCGCTCCCCGCGTGCTCCACGCCAGGCCCTGCCACCTCCCAGCGCTGTAGCCCTAGGTCAGTGACTCCGCTTCTCCAGGCCTCTTCTCCAGGCCTCGTCACCCCACCTGCTGTGGGGGGTCTGGACGGGGGCAGGGAGGACCGCGTGGCTGGGCTGGCTGCCCTCGCACCTCCAGAGAGGACACGGCCATTCCGCAGTCTCTACAGGCCCCGCGAGCTCATTTACACGACCTTCCGACCTTGCCTGCAGGCTTTAAGTTGCACAACGCGAGAAGGTCAAGGTCGAGGCACTCTCCGCATTGCAGGGTTCACGGCTCCTGCCCTGGAGTTTCACCGGAAGTCCTGTTCCCTCTCACCTTCTGCCAATTAAGATAAGAGCTGTCCTGTTTTCCACTGGTTCTAAATTACCAGCGAAAAGACCCAAGCGGAGGCAGCATCACCTTCCAGGGCATCTCAATCCTTGCCGTTCTCCTGCCGGGCAGGGAGAGGCTCCTATTTCAGGGGATCATGGCAGCGGCCACACAATAGGCCCACTGGATATTCCCACCACGAACTGCTCTCTGCTCCTCCCTCCCCTCCCTCAACAATGCGGCTCTGCGGTCTGGAAGCTTCCTCAATAGCGTGTAACAGGAGAGCCCTGGAAGCCCGGCCTGGCAGAGTAACCCTGAGAGCCGTGGGCGGAGAGCAGCGCCAAGGCCAAGGGTCCGAGTTCCGAGGAAGGCCCTGGGTTGTTTTATCTTGGTGGTGTTTATCTCGTGGCAATGCCAAGGTTGCACAAAGGAATAAAAAGTCCCCAAACGCTAAAAATACTTGTAAGTTGAATGCAAAGTCCCGAGGGTAACTGAAATTAAGATGTTCCACCCTGACAGGGTATCACTGTGACCCTGAGAACGGCCTTCCTGGCAGGCACTGCAAGTCCTGGCTCTGGGCACACAGCCAGGAGCGAGCAGGGCCGGTGCCCCCACCTGGCGACCGTGCCCCCACCTGGTGACTGGCTGTGTTTGCTGGGCCTGCTCTGCTTCCTCACAGGGACAACGTGGCCTGGCAAGTAGCTCCTGCCACTTCCCCCCAAGGGTCAGTACGAGAGTCAGCCCACCCTGAGCTGCCCTCGCCACTACGCCAGTCCGGAAAGACCACCCTGGCACCAGACTGCAGCCGGGGCTCTGGCCCGTGTGATGGAGCGCTGCAGGCCGGACCGCCAGAGTTAAAACAGCTGCTCTCTGGGAGAAAGGGCGAACTGTGACTTCCCTCAGGAAAGTAAATAAGGGTGGAGGAAGCTGCTCGGTGGAACTTGTTTGCACAGTCACGAGTTCAGTTATATAAGCGGGGACAGCATTGCGCAGTCCTTTGCTTGGCGAGAGGGAGCTCTCCCTGGAGCGTCCACCACCTCCTCCCTGCTCAGGAGAGGAAGGTGGCTGGATCCGTGGGTAAGCTATGGTCCCCTCTTAGGAGACCTGCTGGGGTGCCGCCTCCCTGCCGCGACCTCCCCACGGTACCCACACGGCCCCCTGGAGACTGTTCCCAAGCTGCCAGGTCTGGGTCAAGAACCACCCACAGGTGACCTCAGGAGGCCAGCTGGGCTGGGTGGTGACTCTCCCACCTTGACCCCAGGCCCCTGACCTCTGTCTGCGGCTTTGCCCCCCTACGGTGTACTTGAAGTGTCCCCAGTGGACCCTGCTTAGGCTACAGGGCCCACTGAGGCCCGATCAGAACTGACCGTTTCCCTCCTGCAGATCCCTTTGGATGGACTTAACCACAGACTCAGCGCATGTTAGAGCTGCGGGGAGCCTTGCAGAACGGCAGCCCAACCTCCTCATTTCATGCAGTGAGTGAGGTCCAGGGAGGGGACATGAGCCAGGTCTTCTTTCTAGGCCAATCCTCTTTCTTTTTTTTTTTTTGAGACACAGTCTTGCTCGTTGCCCAGGCTAGAGTGAGTGCCGTGGCGTCAGCCTAGCTCACAGCAACCTCAAACTCCTGGGCTCAAGCGATCCTCCTGCCTCAGCCTCCCGGGTAGCTGGGACTACAGGCATGTGCCACCATGCCCAGCTAATTTTTTCTATATATTTTTAGTTGTCCAGCTAATTTCTATTTTTTTAGTAGAGACGGGGTCTCGCTCTTGCTCAGGCTGGTCTCAAACTCCTGAGCTCAAACGATCCTCCCGCCTCGGCCTCCCAGAGTGCTAGGATTACAGGCGTGAGCCACCGCGCCCGGCCCCAGTCCTCTTTCTACCTCACTGTATGACCTCTCAAAGGAATGAATTGCTACTGGTGGGATTTAGGGCCCTAGCAGAGGTGAGTTTTGAGCATGAGATCCTAGACCCCCGCAGATCACCACCTGCCTGCTCTACCGGTGCCTACTCCAGCCTCGAGTGGGTATGTCCCAAGCTACTTCTTCGGCAGGGGTGACCGGCTGGCTCATGCTTGGCCCTCCTTTGCTGTGTATGCCCAGCCATGTTGCATTCTTTTGAGTGTCTGGGAAGCCCCTGCATCCACATGTCCGGGCCTGTGCCAAGATGCCAGAGCAGAAGAGTCGGGGTGCCGGGTAAGCTGTCACCAAGCTGGTTATGTTGGCTCTTATGTCCATGGGACAAGGGGCACTGTGCACTGGTGACACGGGGCACCCTGTGAGCTCCAGTTGTGCTCAATGTAGACATCAGGCAGGAACAAGGGCACCCCAAGAGGAGACTGGGGAGAGGCCCTCCACCTCCTCTGGGGGTCGAGATGCCCTTTCTCTAAGGGTCTCTCTGCCCACGGAGCAGTCAGCGCAGCCCACGGACATCCCCACCCCACAGGTCCGTGCCAGACAGCGTACTCAGAGCACGGCTGAGAGGCAGGTGGGACCATCAGAGAGCACGTGGCTTGTAGCAGACAAGGTTGAGGTTCACCCCAGCTGCCTTGCTGAGCAGCCATTTCCTCTGGACGGTCCTTCCTTTCCTGGAACTGGGGAGAAGGCAGCAGAAAGCTCGGGGCCTCTCGCCCACAGACCACGCTATCCAGCGGATCACCCACACTAGCTTTTTTACTTTGCCCACACCCAGCAAACACACACAGAGGCCATCCACGCCAGGGCCCCTCCTGCCTCCAGGGCCTTTGCACTTGCTCGTCCCTCAGCCTGGTGCACAGTCACCCAGGCAGCAGCACTGCCGCCCCTAACTCCTCAGGTGTAAGTAAGTGTCGCCCCTCCACAAGGCCTTCTCTTTCCACCTGACACTTCTCTTCCCTCTTTAATGCTTTATTTTATCCATAGCACACTTCATCTTCTACCATACTTTATATTTCACAATTTTATTTCATTTATTGTCTACCCAGCCCCGTCCCCAGGACTGCAAACCCCATAACGGTATGTTCCGGCTGTGCCCCGGGGCCTGCACGCAGCGGGCCGTCCCTCGGCACCGCCCACGCTGCCCCAGGGAAATGCAAGGAGTCATCCTGTGGCCCTCCTAGATGTGGAAATTTGAGAACGAAAAACTGTTTGCAGAACATTCCCAGAGTTTTTGCTGCTAAGTCAGACCAAGTGGGGCCAGCGAAAGATCTCCGCCCCCGCCGGTATCCCCCAAGCCCAACTCCTTGAAGGAAGCAACCATCCCACCAGAAAACAATGCTACTTTCTGGCGCAGTGGGGCTTCCTGGAAATGTTTGTTTTAAATGATGCTACATCGCGAGGAGGCTGCAGAATGGCACAGAAACAGGCCATGAACCCCAAATCCTCGACAATTTTCCGCAGGAGCGCATAAACCGCAGCAAAGGCGCTGCACTGGTGGCCGAGTGCACGGGTCTCTCTTTTTTTTTTTTTTTGAGACAGAGTCTCACTCTGTTGCCCGGGCTACAGTGAGTGCCGTGGCATCAGCCTAGCTCACAGCAACCTCAAACTCCTGGGCTCAAGCGATCCTACTGCCTCAGCCTCCCGAGTAGCTGGGACTACAGGCATGCGCCACCATGCCCGGCTAATTTTTTTCTATATATATTTTTAGTTGGCCAGATCATCTTTTTCTATTTTTAGTAGAGACGGGGTCTCGCTCTTGCTCAGGCTGGTCTCGAACTCCTGAGCTCAAACAATCCGCCCGCCTCGGCCTCCCAAGTGCTAGGATTACAGGCGTGAGCTGCACGGGTCTCTCTTACCTCCCACCCCCACCCACAAGCCGAGCAGAGCAGCCGGGGCGGGGAGGGGAGTGGCCGCCCAGCCCGGGGCGGATCCAGGCTTTGTGGAGCCTGAAGTTTAAATGCTGGAAGGTGGGGAGTAGGGCGGGGGTGCAACTCTAAGGAAGAAAAACAAACCAAACATAGGATTACAACCCTGCTGGACCCCACCCCCGAGCCTGATCACATTCCTGGCTCCCGGTATAGAGTGAACTCTTCACCCCAAGCTTCCTCTGTGCACGCTGAGCGCCGAGCAGGCTGGGCCCCCCCAGAGAGAAGAGCAGGGGTGGGAAGGGGGGTCTGGGGCGGCAGACACAGATGACGAGAAAGTGCATCTCCACTAACAGATGCGATCAGTCTTAGGACTTGGGTGACAAACAAGTGCATGTCACTGCGGAACGAGATACACCCTCGGAAGCAATGCTCGCCGAGAGACCCGGGCAGGGGGACCCGGCGCGCTGCTGGGGCCGCAAGTCCCCGGCCCTGCCGTGCCCGCCCACCCCGACGGGGCCGCGGAACCCCCTGCCCCGATGGAGCGAGTCCGCCCGCAGGACGCGCGCGGGCTCTTCCCAGGCTGCGCGCACCGCAGGCCAGCGGCGGGCACGTGAGGTCCCTCGGTCGCGGGTGGAGCTGGGGGCGGCCTGCCTGCAAGTCCTACCGCGGCCCCCTCCCTCGGCCCACCCGGCCCCGCCGCCCGCGGAGCCGGATCCGCCTGCGCGTCCTGGGAGCGCGGCCCCGGCCGCCCGGGCGCTTACGGTCTCGGCTCGCAGGCTCCGGCGGCGGCGCGCGCGGTCCGTCCGGCTCCCCGGCTCCTCCTCGGCCGTCTCCGGCCGCCCCGCCGCTGTCCCCGCCCAGGCCCGGCCTCCGAGCGGGGCGTTCCCGGCCTGCGGGGCCCCGGCGCCGTCCCGCCCCCCAGGTTACCTGAGCGACCCAGAAAAGCCTCTTCCGCTCCCGCAGGCTCCACCTCCGCTTGGCAAACACCCGCCACTCCGGGGGGTCCGCGGGCCCGAGTCCAGAAATGGAGAGAGAAGCGCTGCAAACTCTTACAGCAGTTTGATCCCACGACTTTGTCAGCTGAATCTAAAACCAAAACCCAAGCTTGCACGGTGTATGTCTTTTTAATTTCATCTTTCTAGCAATTCATTGTATTTTACAAACGTATTGGTCCGTGACTGGGCAATTTAAAAACAAAGTTGTCTTTTAACAGAGTGAGCAGCACTGGTCTGCAGCACGCTTAGGTCTTAGCGGTGAAGACTAATGGGGTACAGACGCTGAACTGGGTAAATCCCCTCCCGTTCGGAAGGAGCTCAGGGCCCAGGCCAGTGGTTGCTGGGGGTCTCCTGGCTTCTGCAAGAGCGTTAGGTGCAGCCGGGACCCTCATCATTAGAAAACCTGCCCCCTTCACCTTGGGTAACACCCCTCGGTACCTCCTGATCCCCGCCGACATCCCTTCGTGTGCTCAGAGGTGCAGTTGTTTCAGTGAGATCCCTATCAAACTACCAATAACATTCTTCCCAGAAATAGAAAAAAACAATCCTGAAATTCATATGGAACCACAAAAGACCCAGAATAGCCAAAGCAACCTTGAGCAAAAAGAACAAAGCTGTAGGCATCACATTACCTGACTTTAAGATATATTACAAAGATACAGTAACCAAAACAGCATGGTACTGGCACAAAAACAGACACATAGACCACTGGAAAAGAATAGATAACTCAAAAATAAATCCATGCATTTATAGCCAATTCATTTTTGACAAAGGCGCCAAGAACATACATTGAGGAAAGGACAGTCTCTTCAATAAATGGTGCTGCTGGGAAAACTGGATATCCACATGCAGAATAAAACTAACCCTCTATCTCCCACACAAATCGAAATGGATTACAGACCTAAATCTGAGACCTGAAACCATGAAACTACTAAAAGAAAACATTGGGGAAACGCTTCAGGACATTGGTTTGGGTAAAGATTTCTTGAGTAAGACACATAAACACAGGCAACCAAAGCAAAAATTGACAAATGGGATCACATCAAACCAAAAAGCTTCTACACAGCAAAGGAAACAATCAACAGAGTAAAGACACAGAGAGCAGGTTGAGTGTATCTCATCTGAAAGGCTTGGGACCAGAAGTGTTTCGAATTTGGGAATATTTGCATTATAGTTACTGGTTAAGCACCCCTAATCTGAAAATCTGAATGCTCCAATGAGTGTTTCCTTTGAGAACCGTGTCAGTGCTCAAAAAGTTTCAGAATTTGGGTTAGGGATACTCAACCTGTAGTACTTGTAATATAACAAAGAAGGATAACATATATTTACTTCTGTCAACATCATTAATTTTAACCATGGGACTAAACAGACATTTTCCTTCTTTTAAGAGAAAAAATACTAAATACTATTAATACTGCCATTACTGCTATGAGGCATTTAGTTAAAGAGACAAACAACTGGGGTGCAACATCATTACACAGGAATTTGGTTTTTTCATTTTTTGTAGGCAGATAGGATAAGACCTCCTGTTTACTGTTCTTGGACAATTAATTTCTCTCACATTTCATTCATTTTAAATTAGTTTATAATATTTTCAAGACTATTTACCATCATACAATTGTTAATGTTAGATTTTTCTAAGAGAACAGAGGATATCAACTATAAAATCCTGCCAACACTGCCTCTAATCCATGACTTGAAGCTGTGACTAATGGATTTTATATTTTTAAGAATAAGGTGGCCAGGTAGTGGCTCACGCCTGTAATCCCAGCACTTTGGGAGGCCAAGGCAGGAGGATCACTGAAGGCCAGGAGTTTAAGACCAGCCTGAGCAAGAGTGAGACCCCCATCTCTACAAAAGATAGAAAAATTGGCCAGGCAGGGTGGAGTGTCCCTGTAGGACCCAGCTGCTCAGGAGGCTGAGGCAGGAGGATCATCTGAGTCCAGAAGTTTGAAGTTACAGTGAACTGTGATGACTCCACTGCACACTAGCCAGGGCAACAGAGCAAGACCCTGTCTCCAAAAAAAAAAAAAAAGAAAAAGGAGTGGCAGACTAGGTGACTCTGAAAGGGAGAAGCTGACCCTTCACATTAGTGAACCTATATAGCCTAATAGCATCATTTAATGAGCTCTGTGCTCTAAGAAAAAAGATCTCTGCAAGAGAACAAAATGAAATTATCTGAACTGCTAACTACCAAGAATCTCAATTACTAGAGTGACTATTTGGATTACCCGAGAGTCAGCAGCGTTTGATCAAATATAACACAAAACAGTTGGATAAAAATAAAAATAATAAATAAAACCAAGAACATGTGATTACAGCACTTAGAAATACTTCCCGATAAAACACTCGGGGTACACAGCACTGCAATAAATGATCTTTAAGAGGCTCAATACTTTTTATCATCAATTAGCTCTCTTAATTAATCATTTTATTTTGTACAGACACAAACACAAGTTTTAAATTTAAGGATTTCAGGTTCCCCCCACATAAGCACAAAAAGCACATTCTCCATGGAGGCAATTCTGTTTTGTTTCTCAACTACAAAAAATGACATTTAATAAAGGGCACAGCTCAGCAGAAAAGGCAGAGATTACCTGTAAATAATCACTCCTTTACAATTATGAGAAAACATAAGAAGAGCTGGTTACTTACTCTCTCTCCCCTGAAAAACAGGAATCAAAACAATGAGAGCAACTACAATTTGTTAAGCTTTACTATATTCTAAGCACTGTGCCAAAAGCTTAAAATGGATCACGCCATTTAATCCTAGTAGTCCTACAAGGAAGGTGATATTGTTAGCCCCATCTCCAGAGAAGAAAATGAAGGCTGAAAGAAGTATCTTGTCTAAGACCACAGAGTTCGGAAATAGTGGAGCCAAGATTACAAGCCGGGCAGTCTGACTTGCAGTCTCTGCTCTTAACCACGCTGCTACAGGCTACACGGACTCGAAGAACCCAAACACCAGTCCTTCCCTCCCAGGTCATCTCCACAGTGTTAAAAAGTAGATCTATTTTTTTTTTTTTTTTTTTTTTTTGAGACAGAGTCTCGCTCTGTTGCCCGGGCTAGAGTGAGTGCCGTGGCGTCCTCCTAGCTCACAGCAACCTCAAACTCCTGGGCTCAAGTGATCCTACTGCCTCAGCCTCCCAAGTAGCTGGAACTACAGGCATGCGCCACCATGCCCGGCTAATTTTTTTTCTACATATTTTTAGTTGGCCAGATAATTTCTTTCTATTTTTTAGTAGAGACAGGGTCTCGCTCTTGCTCAGGCTGGTCTCGAACTCCTGAGCTCAAACGATCCACCCGCCTCGGCCTCCCAAGTGCTAGGATTACAGGCGTGAGCCACCGCGCCTGGCCTAAAAAGTAGATCTAAATGGGAAAAAAAAAAAAGGCCAAACTTCCCCCACAACTACAGTGATCCCATTAATTCTGGGGGGAAAAAAATCCAAAGCCAAAATACCCCTACACTGCATGATGTGACTTTCCTAATTCAAGGCAACAACCGTGCCATCAACGTACTCAGGACTCAGAAACGTACTCATAGGACTCAGAAAAAGTCCTATGATAAAACGTACTAAGAAACAAAAATAACAAACCAAAAAAAACTTACTTTCAGTATCACTAGGCTCCCTTTAGACTAAATGAATATAGTGTACCTCAGTCAAGAAATCAGTAATTCTTAAGAAGTTAAAAAGGTCAACAAATGATATGTATTTGTGTAATATTTTATTTACTGACTCTTCTGAAACATCCCAAAATTCTTATGGTTAATAGAACTTCCTATGCTAACGTGTTGCTGAACACGACACATTTGTTCGAAAGCTATTTTAAGGTAGTGCCTTCATTTCGTTCTTGTGGAATCAGCATGTGAACATTACATTAGGTGGTAAAATTCAGCTTACAAATATAAGATAGATATCAAAGAGTATCACATTTATGGTTTACTGGAAAATATAACAGTTGTGACAGTCATGCGTAACACCTTGGTTAAGTAAAGAGAGGAAACGAGCAGGGGTGTCACAGAGGTATGCAAAGATTTAATAGTTTGAATAATTCTTAGCCCTTCTGAGAAACTATAGCTGAAAAATATGTAGTAAATATGTCTGTAATATGGAGGTTTCAATCCATTATAGTGATCATCATTCCATTCACGCATTCAAATAACTGCCGTTGTTTCTGATCACTGAAAACCGGATTTTGCAAAGCTAGTCATTGCTCAACAAGGTGATGATACCACAAATCCCTTACACTAAAAATTATAGCTTAAATGTGGAAAGGTTAAGGTAAAGCATACTTGTTATTATTACTTTTTTAGATATAATAAGACTACACTACTGTACATAATCAGGTATATTATGGCGTAAAGTTAATTCCAGTTACCACATTTTATATTTATTGGCCATCAACAGCACAAATTTTATGCTCCAAAAGAAATATACTCATCTATCAAAATGGTTACATTTCATTTTCTTTTAAAGACAGATCAACTAAATTGACGGAAGAACTGGCTTTTCTTGATATCTCATTTTCAAATTACTGATACAAATTTGTCAGAGAGTTATATATTTTACTCAACATCAAACAATCCACAAAAAGTTTCCAAGATAGATGTAATTCTTGTTCAATTTCCAAAAATAAATGAAGGTTTTCTAATTGAAACCATTTACATTCCTACCTCTCTAAAGTAAACATTAAAAAGAAAATACAAAAAATGATCTCTTGGCGCCACTTAGTTACATAAAGTATTTTCTGTTCCAACATTTTCTCAAATTCAAAAGATATTTACTTCCTAACAACATGACAAACAGAATCTTCATTTCAAACCATTCAGTCTGCTTCCATGGCAACACTGCGGGATTCCTTGGCTACCATAAGTCGCATGAGTTGACTGTGGAATTTCTCAATCTTCTTTACATCTTGAGCTTGGTCTGTTCTGTACATCAAACACTGTCAAATTTTAAAAGTACATGTTAACCACGTAAAACTAGTAATGGGCAATGGAGAAAAGATATAATTGGGTAAAAATCTGAGAGTCTTTCCTACTGTTGTTTTGTTCTATTGTCTCGCGGGGCCATACTAAGGAAATTGTACTCAAGTTTCCCAGCCTCCAGCAACTACATTCCTTACAGTACAGTATTTTAAATGCCACTGGTATGGATGAAAACTAAATGAAGTCTATCAGAAGCTTCTCAAAAATGACCAGTTAAATAATACATTAAACCTTGCCATGGTCTGTTGAGAAGAACTCAAGGCTTACAATTAGGTATTTTCTCCCTGGGATCTGGCCATAAGTAGCTGAGTTTTGCTGGGAAAAAGTTCAGAAATCTTGGGATCCCTTTCTCTGTTGGTGAAATTGGGCATTCAATGATGATAATTAAAAAAAAAGAAAATCTAGAACTCCCTGCTTATTGCTGGTCAACACCTAAATTAAATCAGACAAATCTGTTCAATCTTGATTTCCTGAAGGCATTTATTATGATTTTTAAACCAAACCAAACTCTTCGTTAGACAGATACCTAAGATTTGCTTATTGTGGCTGGGCACATGTGCCTCACACCTGTAATCCCAGCACTCAGGAGGAACGCTTGAGGCCAGGAGTTCAAGACCAGCCTGGACAGTACAGTGAGAGTCCTCACCACAAAAAAAAAAAAAAAAAAAGACAACAAAAAAAGCCTTAGCCAAGTACAGTGGCACGCGCCTGCAGTCCTAGCTACTTGGGAGGCTGAGGCAGGAGGATCACATGAGGCTAGGAGCTCTAGGCTGCAGTGAGCTATGATTGTGCCACTTCACTCCAGCCTGGGTGACAGCAAGATCCTGTCTCTACAAAAAAATAAAAAATAAAATGAAAAGATTTGCTTATGGTTGATCATAAAACCATTTGTTCTAGAATCATCAAAAATATCAACTTTTAGCTGGCAGCTTCTTCATTTTGTAATATACATCCATTTTTCTTAGCTCATCTTAAAGATTCATGTGAGTTTTAAACAATAGGAACTAATGATCCTGTAATAATGGTCATCAAACTAAATAACTTGGAGTTCAACCTCATCATGTCCAACTGATCTGAATTCATTCAGCCTTTAAATTATTCACTTTTAAAAAATGTTTATCCATGTATTGTACAAACTTGCATGGCACTCCTGTAAACAGGCTATACTAATCTTTATCCTTCAAATTTTAGCCCATGGGTTTGGGAGAATGTACATACCTTCTCACTGTAGTTTCTGATAGAAAAAGGTTTTAGGTCCAAAGAATATTACAAATCAGTCATGAGATTAGAAAAAATTATGCATATATGAGATTATAAAAAAGTCAAAATTACATGGTCATAATAAAGAATGAAGTCACTTTTCTTTAAAAGAGCCATTAGAAAATAGACTTTAACTGTTGCAGATTTATAAATTTCCTATTTAACAGGATGGTCTAATTGCATCTTTGGTCTCTTCTAGATATGAACTAATTCTCAGCAGTTTTAAGAAAGGAGACAAAAAGTATTTTTCATATATTGATCTTGTCACAGGAATCAGCAATTTGTTAAATAAATGTTCTTTCTGAGATTGTTTAATATGGATCCTTAACTATGTTTAATCATTACTAGGGGGAAAGAAACCATCAATTAGAGATAAAGCCCTTTGTATTAAAATTAATTCTGCATTCCCTCCTATTTTTAAAACCGGACATAAGGGCTTCTCTTTAGCAAGCATACCTAACCACTGTGTGACAATCACAATTAAAATTTTTCTCAATATGGAATGCTCAAGAATCAATAATTCATTTATTGACTCCACCAGTGGCAAGCACTAATGCTGGGTCCTTTCATATAGTTTGTTTACTTTCGACAACAACCCTGTTAGACAAGCAGACTATCACTATAGCACTTTACAGATGAGGAAATTGGGACCCAAAAGGCCAGACTTTTAGTCCAAACATTTCCAAGGCCAAAATGCTAGCAAAGTGCTAGGCTGGGATTCAAATCTCTTCAACAGCACACCACACCCCAATTTACTCTTCCTTTTCACGTGTTCAGTTACTTCACCAAATTCAACTGGTTCTTAGAAGACATGGTAATCATTAAAAGGTCTGACTTCATGCAACCTCGAAATGGAACCTTGAACACAAATATAGTATATGACACCAAAGGCAAAAAGTGATTTTAAAAATCGCACTATAAAATTTTTAAAAGAACGGGCCCGGAACTTAAAAAAAAAAAAAAAAAAAAAATTTTAAAAGAACAAATATTTTTTAAATGTGTACTGAGTATCCTCTGGGTCAAGACAACATACGAGGCACTGGAAGTATAGATAAGAATATTACTGATCTATCTCTATTGTCCTAAAGGTCAGAGTCTATTAAAAAGATAAATGTGATAAAAGAACTGTGATACAGCACAAAAAGAGCCTAAAAGAAAAGAGATGAAACAATGCCCTTGAGTCGAGTTTTGAAAGATAAGCAGTAGTCTTGCCACAACGGGTGAGGGTCGGATTCAACACTGCAAAGGAAGAACAGAAAGTTCAAAAGCACAGAGGCCCAAGATCGAACAGCATACGCTAAGGGAGCTCGTAAGGAACACAAAAAAGAGATTAAAAGGGATACGAGGGTGGCGTTTAAAGGCTTTTAAGCAAGGGGGTAACAATCAAATTCTCACTTTTACGAATCATTCTGGCAGCAGTATGAGATGAACTCTAAGCAGAGATACAGCTAGGAGACTATCTAGTAGTCCAGGCAAGTGATGCGATCCTAAACTTAAAGAGAGTGGCAGTGAAGATGGAGCGTTCACAACAGGAAACAAGACGAAGGAGCTTGAATCAAAAATTCCAGATGTCTAGCACAGCGTATGTGTAGTGTTGTAGGGGATCAATTCAAGCTTTTCAAATGAAGAACGGACATGAGAATGAAGGAAAGGAAGGGACCAAACACAATCCCCACGTTTCTAATCAGGTGGAAGACAGTGCACCTAAAGGTAGGAACAGAGGAAGAAACCAGTTTGAGCAGAGATGATAAATTTCACTCTAGACAGGCTAACTTTGAGTGGCATGTGAGGGAAGGATGCTCGATGTAGAGCTCGTCAGGAAGTCAGAAGAAAAACATGAGCTAAACACACAGATCTGCAAGTAGAGACAGATACAGGCAGTCCTGGACTCGACTAAATAGATCACTCCCGAAGAAGTGGTATGAAAAGACAACCAAGGACAGAATCCTGGGGAAACAAATATTTATGGGGGCACATCAAAGAAATAATCAGCCAAGAATAAAGAAACAACAGAAACGTAGAGCAAGAAAGCCAAAATAAAATGGAGCCCCAAGTGCCAAAATAATAATTTCCATGAAAAAGCACTTCTTGGTATCCAAAGCATCAAGGAGGTTAAGTAAGATACGAACTCATGAGGCCACTGGGTTGGGAGACAAAGCGGCCGCTGATGCACTCGCACCACGCACGGGTTCCGTGGAATCCTACAGGCAGAAGCCAGGTGGCAGGGGGCTGAGGAATGAACGGGATGTGAGAAAGGAACAAGAGTGGGCAGATCGAGGCAGGAGAGAGACGTGACAATACAGCCGACAACTGGGGTGCAAATACCCTCTTTCACTTCTCATACACCGAAAAGGAAACTCACTTACATCCAATTTTGGTCACTACATTCCTCTTGCTTAAGGTCTGAAGAGAGAAATGATTAAACTACACTCAACATCCTACACTAATAAACCAGGTTAAATTATTTCCTGAGGGTCTATAAAAGTAGCTTCTAGAATGAGGTTCTTCATTTTGGAATGAAGTGCAAAATAAGCATCCTAATGGGTAATCTGTAAATTCTAAATAAACAATTTCAAACAAATAATTAACTCTAACAAATCGGAGCGTATGCAACAAATAAAAATGTATACTTACAACTAAATCATCTGTTACTTTAATACACAAACTCCCATCCGAATGCCTGTATTTGAGAACCACACGTGCCTGAAATAAAAATACATATTTAGAAACAGTGAAGACAGATAACATTTCTCATAGATAATGTAGTCTTCAAGTGGGTTGAAAAGCATCCTTTTACAATAAATATCCAAAACATCTTAAGGCATCTTTACTATAAGCCTATGAATTGAAATGAGGTTAATAAAGTCATTTTACCCCACAAAAGCAGCAACCCATGTAGTCTAGCTGCTGGCATCTCCCTTCCTTTTCTTTGGGATGCCCCGCCGTCTCCCTGCTCCCCCCAACTTCTCTCTCTCTCTCATATTCTCTCTGTCCTTCTAAAGGATAAAATAAACTTTTTTTACATCTTAAAAAAGTCATTTTAGTTCATTCCTATTGCTATAATTTGTTTTTTCAAAGACTTAAAAAAAAAAAACAGTTGGGCATTCTATTTGCAGCCAGTTTGAAAAGAGATGTACTGAAAATTCCCCAAATACATCCATATTCTCATTTCGAAGAATACTCACTGGTTTCATTAGGAGAAATGAGAGTTAAAAGGCCCATCTTACCACAAGGGGGTACAGCTGGTAATTTAGGGGACATGTGGGGTGAAGAGATGCCACAGAAGAAGAAATCAAGATTCTTACCTACGTAGGAAATTTGAATTCAGCTAACCAAAATAACCAAAATACAAGAAAGAATGAATGAAGTCCTATAAAGGTAAATACAGGTAAAATGCGAAAGACAGAAAACAAGTAATGCAGACGAGGAGAAAGGAAAGTGTAAAGAGGTGGCTTAGGAAACGCCTTTTTTTCTCCATTAGGGAAGAAGGTAGGAGAAAGGCTGAAGAACCAAAGACACAACAAAGATACAATGAATTCTGAACAAAGATACAATGAATCCTGTTGCCTCACGAGACCAGAGGTAAGGAGGGTGAAACGGTGGCAGACAAAGCCACGAAGACTAGCAATAGGGTCAGGTCAGCCTGCGGACTGCGAGTTGGGACTTTTTCCAGTAATCAGTGAAGGACCAGTTTTTAAGCAGGAGACAGAGAATTCAATTATTGTTTTTTGGACAGTTGTGGTAAGGGCATGAAGACAGACTAAAAAAGCAAACGGGCTGGGCACGGTGGTGCCCAGTTACAACCCCAGCACTTCGCGAGGATGAGGCAGGAAGACTGCTTGAGGCCAGGAGTTCCACGCTGCAGCAAGCTATGATCATGCCACTGCACTCCAGCCTGGGTGACATTGTGAGATCCTGTCTCAAAAAAAAAAAAGAAAAAAAAAAAAAAGGCAGACACAGACAGACCAACTAAGAGGTTATTAGGTTATTATACAGTCCAACAGTAATACCATCTTCAGTTAGAGCAATGCAAGTGAGAATGGTAAAAGATGACAGGTAGGTGGGGCACAGTGGCTTATGCCTGTAATTCTAGCACTTTGGGATCGCTTGAGCCCAGGAGTTTGAGGTTGTAGTGAGCTATGATGATACCACTGCACTCCAGCCTGGGCAACAGAGCAAGCCTCTGTCTCAAAAAAATAAATAAATAAATAAAAATAAAGAAAGAAAGAAAAGAAGAGAAAAGATGATGGGTATAGAAAGAAAGAAAAGAAAAGAAAAGAAAAGAAAAGAAAAGAAAAGATGAGATGATGGGTATAACCAGCAGATTAAATGTGGTGGGAAGAGAAGATAAGAGCATTTTGCAAAGCAGACTCTAGAGTCCTGACAAAATTTCTTCTTTAACCCTGGCAGAAACAGAATGGACGTGGGGTTCAAAGACCTGGGTTCAAATTTTGACTTAATCTCTTAGAGATCAGGCAAATCATTTATATATACGATATTATTTATCTACCTCAATGGGTTGCTATAATTGTTCATATAAGTTATAAACATAAATATATGTAAACATATAAAAATAAATATAATGCCTATCACATATAAATTACACATATATGTAAAATGCCTACAACATAGAAGGCAGTGAATAAAACTGTCAGGCAAGCTCTCCTTGTGCAATCATCCCCTCCCCTATTAAAAAAATCAGTCAAAAACCAGTATAAGGTTATCATGAGAATGCACAAGTTTTTAGGCCACTGGAATTTTCTGACTGGGTAAAGAACTAGAAGGTTCTCCCTCTCTTGTCTATTCTAGACATGCTTTGTTCACAGAGATACTCTGTAATTACTATTTTATTTTCATTTTCCCTACCACTACTACCACATTCTTAAAATATAGTCACTCCTGATGTGAGTTTATATATTCTTTACTGCTTTTTCAAATATTTTTAGTTCACACCATGGGTACTTCTGGACAAAAATCCTGTATGGTCTCCCTGTGAACAAGGGAAGCCTGAACCAAATGAAGCAGCCAGAAAGCACCACTGCCGTAAACAAATTACTCAATTTCAAAAATATCTCATTTGTTTCCTTATTTATTATTATATCATATTAGTGTAAAGAATAGAACTAAGAATGTTTTACAGCTTCTTGTTACTGATCTAAGTCTCTATGGGTCTAAAACTATTTTTAATCATAATTATCAACATATCTTGCTGCACACTTTAAACTGATGAACACTGTAAACAATATGTAGCATTGGAATCACAGGTTACCAGCCCACTATATATATTTAAAACATAATTCATGTTACTTGATGATTGACTAGAAGTCTCACATAGTAAATCCTGAACCTCAATTTTCTGAGATTAACTGCTTTTAATTTTCTTTCTTCTCTGGGGGGTACATTTGCAACACAACGTATCTATCTATAATACCCTCTAATACCAGCTCCTTAAGGGTTGGGCCGAATCTGACTTGGGATTCAGTCACATTTGAGTGGGGAATGAATGGAACACAAAGGAGAACCTGACTGAGTTACAACAGACAGAAAACACGAGGACATCACACATAATCAGGCCTGGGCTTTCCAGTACAAAATCCCGCCAAAAATGCTGAGTTCTAAAAAGGAGGACTTTTAATCAACAAGGAGATGCTTCAAATAATTTTTAGACATGACAATAAAAGAAGCCAAAACTCAAGAGAGAAAGAAAAATCAAGCCCCGAATGCTAAATTTCCCATCACTTGGACTTCTTTGCTTTTTAATAAGAGCTCATCTCTAGCACCCCCTTCCTATAATTTTTGCAGGGTCCATGAGCCCCCTGAAATTGTCTGCTAACATTTACGTATAGACGCATTTTTCTGAGGAAAGGGTGAAACCATTCTCATGTTCTCAAAAGGCCTATGACTCCCACAGATTAAGGGCCGCTATCCTGGGGGCTGCAGATGCTTCCAAATCGGGATCTTTCAAGAACGTCTGAGCTGTGGCAGAAAAACATCACCGTTGTAGATACACGACGTATCCTCGTGCCTTGGCGGCACGGAAAAGAGAACCGTTACAACTGAGCGACAAGAAGCTGAAGTTGCAGGGGGAGGAGCCCCGGCCTTACAGACACGTAAACCAAACAAAGCGCACAGAGGAAGTTCGGAGACTGGGGGCGGACGCAGGCCGATATGGCAGAAAACTGCGTAGGGATGACATGACCCCCATTGTTGCGAGTTTCAGGGCCTCACTGGGCCACCGGACCAGGGGGGCAGGGAAGGAGATAGCAGGAACCATTAGACTTGGCAGAGTCCGTCTCTGTTCACCCCCAGCACCTCTTGGGAACGCCAGGGAAAGCTCTGGGGGCCGAGCGGACCGCAGGGAAGACATCCCGACCTGGGGCCGGGGATGGAAGCAGCGGCCCCGCCAGGGATTTACCTTCATAGGGTCGGCGAGGTAGAGCTTCTCGGCCGCGCGGCTGAACTCCTCCCAGGTCTGGAACTGCGGCATCGTGGCCCCGGGTGGAACAGGAGAGAGGCAAGACCGCGGGACCGAGCCCACCTACCTACCTACCCACCCACCCACCGCCCGCGGCCGCCCACCGACGCAGCGGTCCCAGCGCCCCAAGATGGTGGCGCCTCCTCGCACCAACGCCTCGCGCCATTGGACAGCCGCAGCCACGCTCGCCCAATGGGCAGGAGGGGTGTTGCCGGGAGGGGGCGGAGCCCTAAGCGTGTGGCTCTGGGCGCAGGCGCGGGAAGCCGGAGCCGGCGAGAGAGCGGCGGCGGCCGCCACAGCGCCGCCTACAGAACTGGAGGAGTGGCGTCCGTCCCGCTGCCCACTGCGCTGGACCGCAGGGTCCTTCCGTGAAGACGGAGCGGCTCCGTGATGGCGCTGGACATGCGAGAATGGAGCCCACGACTTTATACGATAAACATTTATGTCGGGTTAGTGGAGTGCAAAGGAGGCTTGTAGAGACGACGCACATTGAACAGGTGGGGAAGGAAGCGCAGGACGCCTGGCCCAGTTTAGATCTGCAGTGTCTTTAATATGACTGGTGTTCAGGGAATGGGGGGAGAGAAAAAGCAAGGGAAGAAGGCATATCATCACTTGTGCCGGGATAAGAAATTCGAACTTTCTTCTCCAGGCACTGAGCAACACAGATGGCTATCTTTCTTTGATCAAATTTATTGAGGTATATTTTATGTACAATAAAACGCCGGGGTTTTTTTGTTTGCTTTTGGCTTTTGGTTTTGTTTTTGAGACAGGGTCTTGCTCTGTCGCCTGGGCTAGAGGGCAGTGGCGTCATCATAACTCACTGCAACCTCAACTCCTGGGCTCAAGCGATCCTCTTGCCTCAGTCTCCCGAATACTTGGGACTACTGGCTCACACCACCACACCCAGCTGATTTTTCTATTTTTTTTAAATTTTTTTTGTAGAGACAGAGTCTCCCTATGTTACCCAGGCTGGTCTCGAACTCCTGGGCTCAAGCCATCCTTCTGCCTTGGCCTCCCAAAGTGCTGGAATTATAGGTGTGAGCCACTGTGCCCAAACAAAACACTGATTTTTTAAAGTTATTATTAATCTTTTATATTTTTAGAGACATGGCCTTGCTATGTTGCCCAGGCTGGTCTCAAACTCCTGGGGTCAAGCCATCCTCCCCCCTTAGCCTCCTGAGTAGCTTGGGACTATGGGCACGTACCACCTGCTCTCTGCAAAACACCAGTTTTAAGTGTACAGTTTGATGCATTTTGGTAAATATATATATCCCCACATACCCAATGTCACACTCAAGACATAGAACATTTCTTCATCTCCAGAAAATTCCCCCATGCTTCTTTATGTTCAATTCTCCCCACCGTTACCCTGATCCCAGACAATAACTGATCTGCTTTCTGCTACAATAGATTAGTTTTTCCTTCAACTGAAGAGCTTTAAGCAGATTTGCATTTCATAAGGCTGCAACTGCAAACCAAGACTGCGTTGAAGTGGTGCAAGCCTGGAGACAGGGGGACCTCTTAAGATGCTATTGCAGTAGTACAGGCAGAAGAGGCCATGGATCTGAATTAGGACACTGGCTTAGGAATGGAGAAGATACAGATTCAATATTGGTGAATGACTGGAGGTAGGGTATGCAGAAGAGGAAACAGTAGATGACTCCCAAGCCAGTGGAAGTGGGGGTGCCGTTGACTGATACAGGGGAAAAGGAAGAAGAACAGGTTTGGGAGATATTGGGCAAAACAGTGAGTTCAGCTCTGGACTTGGTGAGCATGCGGTATCTTTGGAACATCCAGTTGGAGATGTCTGGTAGCCCCGAGGAGTCAGCAGATAGGTCATAGCTGAGCCTTCTCAGGGAGAGGACATAGCATAAGAAGACAGAGGGCAAACCCTGGGAAACAGCCACATGTACAAAGGATTAGAGAGAGGAAGTGGAGTCCACAAAGGAGGCAGAGGAGAAATTATCAGGGAGGTAAAAAGAGACTGGGAGTATCCAGGAGGTAAGGGAAAAGAGGGTTTTGAGGAGGGAGCAGTCACTTATGTCAGAGAACTGAAATGAGTTGATTGACCATAGTCACGGGGAGGTAATTTGTGACCTGGGACAGCGGAACCTCAGTTGGGCTGGGACTCAGGGTGGAACCGACTGCAAGTGGCTGAAGAAGTGGAAAAGTGAGGCCAGCTGCCTTATACTCATCATGAATGGAAGAGATGAGAAGATGGCCCTAAGGGGACACCAGGTAAAGAGTGTTATGTTTTGAGATGGAAATATTTTGTGCATATTTGTAACTATCAGGAGAGGACTCATACAAGATGTAGAGATTGAAAATACAGGAGAGGCCAGGCACAGTGGCTCCTGCCTGTAGTGCTAGCACTCTGGAAGGCCAGGTGGGGAGGATCACTTGAGCTCAGGAGTTTGAGATCAGCCTGAGCAACATCGAGACCCCCATCTCTACTAAAAATAGAAAAATTAGCTGCGTGTGGTGGTGCACACCTGTGGTCCCAGCTACTCGGGAGGAAGGAGGATCACTTCAACCGGGAGTTTGAGGTTGCAGAGAGCTATAATGATACCACTGCACTCTAGGCGGGCAACAGAGTGGGACTCTGCCTCTAGGAAAAAAAAAAGAAAATACGGGACAGAGAGGAAAGCAAGATCTTAGGAGAAACATGAAAGGGAAGACCAAAGGCCCAGGTGAGTGAAAACAGAGGGTTCACCATTGCCTTGGAGATGGTGGGGAAGGAGGAACAGTTGAGTGAAGGTATAGATGAGTGTGTAGATACAAGGGCAAGATGCGAAATTTTCTTTCTCACCTGAGAGGCAAGACCATCTTCTAAAATAGGAGGGTAAAGATAGGTTTGGAGCATTTCAGAGAAGATTGGGAAAAGCCATTGTGAGAAATAAGGAAGCCAACCAGAAACTCAAAAACAGTGTATCAGAGTTGCAAGCCCAGCTGAAACTGGAGCTCGTACTCTGGGAATAGCCCCAGCTGAGTCTGTCTCCAGCACCACCCAGAAGCCCGAGTCTTGGAATGGAAAAGGCAGGTGTTAGGCATTTGTAGGCCACGTGAGGAAGAAGAACAAAGGGTCAAGAATGTTGAAGATGCTGGCAAGAGTGTGAGCAAAGTGATGAATCATGGGATCCAGGCTAGACAGGTGGTAATTAATGAGGCCAAAAGAGAGAGGCCTCAAGGAGATCTGGAGTCAGTATAATTGGAAAGAGGAACTGAAGTTATAGTCGGATTGGACCCTGGGGGTTAACATTTCAGAGAAAAAATAGCTCTGGGTGAAGCTGGATTGATAGTTGCGTTGTTCACACAAATATTAAAGACACTTATGAGTAAGCAAAGGGATAAGATGAAGAAGAAGGCAAGAGCCAGGGCCCCAAATCCTCAGTTAACAAGAATGAGGAGCAGAGGCAGAGAGGGCAGAGGCAGACAGAGTGACCCCTGGGGAGGAGGAGTTTTTGCCTGAAAATGAAAATAATGGAAGTTAAGACAATGCCAACTTTGCCTTCTGTCCCAACAGGGAACACAAAAGATTAATTTCAATTCAATTCAGCAAAAACGGTATCAACTGCACATCCTGGGCAAATACCAGGAGCTATGCTAGGCGTTGGAGACCCAGCAGTGAACAAGGCTGACCCGGTCCCCGGCTCAGAGCTCACAGTCAGGCGAGCAGGGAGGATGACAGTGAAGCTGTGGTGAGGGTCCCCATCGCTGTGAGTTCCAGCCCCTACAGAGAGGAATCAAGATGAGGAAGAAGGGCACTGCCCTCGATCATTTGAATGTCCTCAGCTACACTCGGATGCATTCTTTAAACTAGGTTATTCCTTTCCAGCTGTGGAGATATAGCTTCCAAAAGGCTCTCAGAGAGTGTCCTCTATAAATTGCACACACACACACGATGCCAGAAAAAGAGAAATTCCTTTAATTCCCAGTCAAGAAGAGCAGGGCCTCGGTACCCTTTGTGGTTATCCTTTCTGCTTCATTTTCACACAGCTCATTCGAGCCTTCAGACAACTGCCAGGGTGGTCTTATGCCTTATCCCAATTCCCCAAATCTGAAAAGCTCTGGAAAACAAAAGTATCTTGGTAACTCCTTTAGTGGAAAACTTGACCTGACCCCAAGTAAGGTTGCTCGGTCTTTATTTGTTCCACTGGTGTGTTTGATTTCAGGGTGGAGCTCAGACTCTGCTGGTGGTATTATGTAATACATTGCAGGTGTACCATATCACCTTTCTAGAATCCAACTCGCTGTGAATTCTGAAACACGTGGCCTCAAGGATTTGGGAAGAGGGCAGGTCTCCTACAGGTGATGCAGGAACCAAGCCTGAAAACTAAGTGGTACTAAACAGATTAGCACCAGACCTGGCTCCTAATTGTCCAGCAAATGGCGAGCCAGCAGACAGTAATCACAGCAGGGAGGAGTCTGATTAATTTTGATTTTTAGAAAACGTAACTAATGTTGGTATAAAAGCTGCATTGGTAGAACAGAGCCTGGGTGCAGGGTCAAAACCAAAACTTATTTCCCTCCATCTTCATTGTCTCCAGTGATTGTTTTCGTGTCTTTGCCTCCCATCCAGTCCCTTCCCCACCAAAGTCTGTTTTCCATGGCGTACTCCCCCTAACCTCCACGTAAGCTGCATTCCTGGGGTCACCAGCTGACCTTGGCATTGCCCATTCCAGCAGACACCTCTCAATCCTTTCTTGACTAGATTATACAGCTGCATCGAGGCCACTGGGCCACCCTCTCATCCCTAAAACTTCCCAAGCACTCGGCTTTTTGACCCCATTCTTCCTTGCTCTTCCTCTTACCACCTCCCTGGTTTTCCTGCTCTGGCTCCATCCTGGTCTCTTCTACCTCCCCTGGTTCTTCAGCACTGGGATCTCAAGTACCTGACTTTGGTTTTCACCCTCTCTGGTTCTCCCCGGACGATACCCTTTGGGTTTTAACTACCACCTACATGCCGTGTGACTCCAGATGTCTACTTAGTCCAGACTTCTTCCCTGAGCCTCAGATTCATACATCCAAATGCACACCAGGTCCTGGGCTAACCCCAGAGTTGAACTTTGGGGGAGGAAAATAATTTCTTGGCAAATCAAAACAATTTCTAAGCAGTAAGCGTGATGCCTCCTTTTTTTAAAAAAAAATTATTTTGTTACCATTGGCAAATTATTAGCCACTCATGTACTAAATTTGACAGTGGAATTCAATAATTGTATTGCAGACCTTTTATAGGTCAGTAATTTTGCTGGGCAAAGTATAAGATAGTGAGGTTGGGGAAGAAATAAGGCAAATTCACAAATACTTGTAACTGAAGACAGCGTGTCACAGCAAGAGAGAGCAGTCTAAACCCTGGCAGGACCTGTGTTCACTCCCCAGAGGGCGGCAGAGGCAGGCAAGAAGAGGAAGGTTTGGTGTGGTGGTGGTTTCTAAGATAAAGAGGAATGACTGGTTGTTTTTGAACCCTGTCTTCTACTTGAAGCTTTTTGTCCCTCTTTATTTTCCTCAATTGTCTTCTAAAAACAGCACTGTAGCTGTTTTAGACTAAGAACAAGTGTAGATCCCCAAATGCATTCTCATATTAATAATCATAATATAGTCCAAAGTGCTGCTGGCATTCCTGCCACATGGGAATGTGTGTCACTATGTTTATTTTCACCTATTAAATATTTATTGAACCCACAGAAGTCAAAGAAGACGTTGTTCCTCTTGGACTTCCCAGGTTTCATGGATTCAATGCAAGGCAGGCAGGGTAAAAAAAAAAAACCCAGGTAAGAGAAGCCAACCAAGAAACCGGTTTGCCTAGGGTGCTTGTCCCAGATCGGGAGGGAAGGAAACCTAAGGGAGTCCTGATGCCCACGTGGAGCTGGGGCAGCTTCGGCTCCGTGTCCAGCGGAGGGCAGTGGTGTGCAGACGGTCACACACAGACAGGACAGGCGTCCCAAGGAAACGGTCCCTCGTTCCCTACATATCCCCAGCTGAGCGGTCAAGACCCCACCCAGCGGTCTTGATGCACTTGTTTACCTTTTGCTCCATCTCAACACTTCCTTTCGTGAGAGATCCTTGGCTCTTGCTTGATTGCCAGGAATTTTCAATCCAGTTTAATGCATTAGTACTTACTGAGCACCCATTCCAGGTCTGCCACCCTACCGGGGGTGCTGCAGTGAATGTGAAGGTGTGCACAAGCAGCTTACAAGCTAACGAGAGCAGAGGAGGGTGCAGGGGTCAGACAAGTTTACAAGCAATCAGAACTGAAGGCAGAAATAAACACTGATGGAGCGCCTACCATAACAGGGAGGTCTAAGCATTTCCTTCCCCCTCCCAAGTGTTTGGGGGAGTCAGGAAGTAAACCAGCTACAAGAGAAAACAATGTAAAGTGTTATTGTATGAAGTGCCAAAAAAAAAGTTCTCCCTTGTGTGTCTGGGGGAGCAGCCCAGAGCTGCCCCTCAGGGACCCACGTTCAGTCCCCCTGGGTTCTAATCAGCAGCCCAGGAGCTGCCCAGCCAGTGTGAGGATGGCGTGGGGGGCGGTGGGAGGGAAGGCCAAGGGCAGAGATAGAAGTCAATCTAAGAAACAGCCCCCTCAGGGGAGCCGGGCAGACCAGAGACTGTTCTAGCTCCCTCATGCCAACCCCACCAGCAAGGGCACCCCAGGGGCACCTCAGAATTCTTGCAGGCTGTCCCTCACTGTCCCAGTTGCACCCCACTCCAAGAACACTAACATTTCCTTACTTTGGGCCGGTAATGATTGCTTTAAGGTGAAACAGATTTCAAGAATGGACACACCTCAAAAACCACACGGGGGTGGGGGAGGAAGCTTTGGTTTTTTCCCAAGGGTGTTGAGAGAGGACAGGCTCTGATTGAACCTTGGGGATCAGAAAGGCCACCCTCAGTGCTGCCTCCTCAGCGGGAAGCTCGGTTAGGCCAGGTCACACCTGCCCAACTCTGGCTGCCGGTTGTTCTAGAAACCAGAGGCCAAAGGTGGGGGCACTGAGATTCCTGAGGCTCCCAGCTTGTCAGTTTCATCTGAAACTGATTAAAATGAAATGCAAACCCAAGTAGCTGGGAAGAAAAGGTCAGGATCTTGCTGCCTCCCCCTCCCCTGCCTGCTCCCCGCCCTCTGCCCTCCGTCCTCAGCTCCCTGGCCGGGTCCCATCAGGGCTCCGGTTTCCCCTTCACCCGGGCAGCCCCTCACTGCCCAGAAACCCCGCAGAATGGCCCCATTGTGGACCAGACAAACCAAAATAGCAGCATCTTCTGTTCTCCGCCTTAGGGAGATTCACTGAAAACCCCAAAGTCCCAGATGTGGAAGACAATGGAAGTTGTTGTTGCAAATTAGTGATCCTGGAGCAGATGAGAGGCAGGTAGGAAGGCAGCCAGTGCGGTGGGTTGGACTGTGAGAGAGAGAACAATGACGCAGTCTCTCCATTAACCCAATTAGCAAACGCTGGCAGGAATCCTGTTAAGCGCCAAAGCAGCATGGTAGGGAAGGTGGGAAAAGGGGGCTCTGCACTGGGTGGGTGCGTGGCGGAGGGGTGCAATGGGGTGGGGAGGGCGGGGTTGCTGCAGGGATGAAAGGGCTTAGGAATAAAACTTCGGTTTTTTTTCTATGCTGGCAAGTACTATTTTTATCACTTTTTAAATGTTCTGAGGTTTTTTTTTTTAACCATGCCCTGGAGCATTTGGATGAACAGTGTTTGCATTAATTAATAAATCAGATGACATCTCCACTCAGCAGCAGGCTGTGGCGTGGAAACACTCCGGGTGGCCTGGGGAATGGTGACTGTGGAGTCTTGATTGATCACAGCTGTCGCAGCTTCAGTCGTTCAGTCCAGCAAGTCCATCAGCATTTCCTGGGCAAGGGCTGCCCGGTGCAGGGGCTCACTTGGGCTTTGTGGGGGTGGAGAGGACATAGCACGAATCAGGCAATGTCTGTATGCACTCTACTAGCTATAATAAGCGGTGTTTGCCATCAAGTCCCAAAGGTTAACTGGGATAGTTTGATTAAGGGTAGCAATCAGGGAAAGCCACACAGAGGAGCTGGATTTTGGAAATAAAGGGCAGATAACGACAGAATGGTCAGGCTTGCGGACACAAGGAGAGGGTATAATAAGCACAGGCACAGAAGACAAACATTTAGGGAGCAGGTGCAACCCTTCTCCAGGGGAAGTTGGGGTACGAGGAATACGGTGACCTTAGTGGCAGAGATGCCTAGAATGTCCTGTTGGGAAAGAAGGCACCAGAGTGAGGACTGGACACATGGTGTGGAAGGTCCTTCCACCCCCATCTCAACTTAATTTCTTGAGAGGCCACAGGGTTAGGGACTGGCCTGGGAGCTTAGCGTGGCCCCTGGGGCTACAAGAACCCGCACACTGATAACTACAGCTTTCTTGCAGTAAGGAAAGGAAGAAAAGGTTTGGAAACTACCAGAGCTCAGAGCCCAGGGTGACTGTGCGAGGGCAGATGGAGAAGATAAGCGGGGAGGGGGGGGTGTTGTGAAATTATGACCTAGCAGGTGCCTGGCCGATCCTCACCCACTCAGCCCTGGGGGCCATTGTTCTCCAGCTTCCCAGCCTCTCCCTCCATTATCACTTTCTCCAGCTAATTTCTGTCCTTTGCTCTTATTCCCTTCTCACCTTATCCTAGCCACAGTGAGAGAGAAAAGTCAAACAGGCAACAGCTTTTGTCTGTAGTACAAAGATGAAGTGTTTGACCATTGCAAGCCTGGCGTGTCTGGTTGCTCAATCTCCCGCTAAGCTTTGCTACCTCTCATAAGCTGTCTTCGGGGTGCAGGGGCCAGGCAGGCACTGACCTTCGTAACCCGGTACCCTAGACAGGACTGTGCAAACAGTCCTGCCCAGGAAACATTTGCTGATGACCAAGAGAACAACATATGGAGAAACTACGCTCCACCAAAGTCTTAAGGAAAACATTATTCTATAATCACTGATCAGTGGGGTTTCTGTATTCTCAGAGATGTTGTCTCCGGCATGTGTGTTGCGATCTGTCGACCCGTGTAGGGGTGAGGGTTGGGAAACACGTCCGGCCTGGCGTCTGGGCCTCCCTTCTGGGTGTAGGTCACCAACGCCCTTATGGGCACAAGCTTTTTTCTCACATTCCAGTTTGAAACCACCCAGGCTCCTGGAAAGGCCGTCCCTGTGCACAGACGGGGACGGTGTTTGTGCATGAACTGATGGGTATTCTATACCCCCGCCGCACTTGAGCACACAATACCTGCCTGTTCTCAAAGCACCGGCCCAGTGTCACTCCAGCTGCTTCTCAGGTTTCATAACTGCCCTGCGTGTTGCACCTGGCCCTTTTCCCCCTGGGGCTGCGAGGCTGGAAACCTAGGAGATGGCCGCCTGGCTTCCCTCCCTCCCTGCTCCTGCACGTCCGGGCCCCTGAGGCGACTGGGGTTCTGGAGACTGACTCCCTCTTGTGTAAGTCACAGAGAGCCTCTGCAGCTCAGGACACCCTGCAGGAGTGAGCCACCTCTGGTTCCAGGGAGCAAGAGGCCAATCAGGTCTCAGGCTCGCCCAGGGGCGGCAGTGGGAAAGCCACTTTGGCAGTGCAGGGCGGCAAGACTCAGCAGCAGCGCGGTGCCCTGAAAGCCCCTGGCCCGTCTCCCAGCTCCGCTCAGCTGCGAGGCCGGGCTCAGCTCTAAGCAAGCCCTGACCTTGGAGCTCCCACTACAAGCACAGACAGGCCTTGAAAAAGCCTCCTGACTTCCTGGGGGGCGGGTAAGGGCCAGCGTGTTGATTGCTGTCGTGTCATTATCTGGTGCGGTTCCAGGTGGCCGGCGCCACCACCTCTCCTCCATCCATCCCGATGCTCAGGCCGAGGGGGCTCCGGGGGGAGCTGCTTTGAAGCTCCCGGCACCGACCTCTTGTGCCCTGCCTTGGTGTCGGGAAGCTTTACGGCTGCTCCGGGCCCACAGAGCTTTTTCCTCGTTGACTTGGGGCTTTTTGGATCAGGGTGTTGGTGAAGCAGAGCTTTGGCAAGAGCCTTGGCAGCTGCTGCCAGAAAA
The DNA here is from genome assembly GCA_028533085.1 of Varecia variegata. NCBI lineage: Eukaryota > Metazoa > Chordata > Mammalia > Primates > Lemuridae > Varecia > Varecia variegata. Next base: position 9,499,313 of record CM052455.1, read on the forward strand.
GAGGCTGAAGGAAGATAATTAGACCTGGTAATTGGTTGCTTTTCAGTGACGGTGGCTGGGAGAAGACGACACAGGAAAGCTGTCCTCCAGGACCAAGGCTACACTGTCCCAATTCTAGGGGGCAATGCTGGCCCCCCACCAGGCCTGTACTTCCTGGCACCTCTGTCTGGCTGTGAAATGATTCTTGAACTCCATGCTGCCTGCAAAGCCATGTAGATTTCCCTCACTCATGTTGGCACTCAGCTATACCTAAGCTAGCTGGGGACCAGGCATTTTAAAACTTTAAGTCCAAAGGTAACCTTTGGATAGAGTCACCCAACCCTAGCGACTCCAGGAAGACTCTGCAGGGCCCAGTGCGAAGGACTTCATCAGAAGCTTTTGTTTTTGGACAGAGCTGACTCATCATTTCCCCAAGATAAGTTTGCTCCTGGGCAGTTTCCAGGCTGCCATCCCTCCAGATGGCTCATATTAGATCTCAATTTACAACTTGCCACCCCCTGTGGGCATGTGTTCTGGATTTTTCCCAACCCGAGCAGCTGATTCACTCGGACTCGGACGTTCTGGGAAGCCCTCGCTGTTTGGTTCCCCCTCAGCACAGAAGCTGCGGGTCTGGTTTCTGTAACGGTTGCGGGGAGCCTACTGATCTAGATCGACCCTGACACACACGTGCAGCCCCGGGAGCCCGAAGGGGAACCTCAGACAGGGTCTCCAGCAGCTCTGCTTCGAGTCCTCGAGAGCTGGCACCGCCTTTGGGAGAGCTGGTCACTCAAAGTCAACCAAAGGACGGGCTAGATTGGAATTAGAAATCTGGTGTTTTTTTTTTTTGGTGACTGTTTAATATCTCAGATAAAAGCAGAAGAAAGAACTGATGACCCGTTTGAGCGCTGGCATTTTAGGTTTAAACAGGATGGTCTTCCTCCCGACCAGTTGTCCAGGCATTTATTCAGTAGGTGGTTACTGAGCATATACTACATGCCACGCACAATGCCTGGGCTCAGGAATAAGGACGAAAGGACAGTGCTTGCCTTCAAGGGACTTACTGATTGACATCTAAGATAGGCAGGCAATGACAGCCGAGTAAGTGGAAGCCGGTGGAGTGCAGCCATCAAGGACCCAGACTCCAGACCCAGCCTGGCCGGGTTCATATTCCCGCACTACCACTTGCAAGCAGTGTGTATGGCAGGGCAAATCTCCTGACCGCTACATGCATCAGTTTCCTCATCTGTAGAATGGGAATAATACAGATACTTACGTCAGTGTTTTATGAGGATTAAATTACTTAATAGATTTAAAGTATTTAGAACTGCGCCTGGGAATAGTGAGGCTGGTACCCATTTGAGACATTTTAAAAGCTGTTGTGTCACAGGACTAATCGGGTGAGGGACGTAAGAGGAAGGAAGGGGCCATGTTGAAATCCCAGTATTCTGGAATTCCAAACATTTGTAGCCAGGAAAGTCAAGTTTGAGCCCAAGGTCCACTACAGTATATTTATTTGCTCTTGAATAATTATGACCTTGATTTGCACCTTAGTAAAATGGAGCCAAGTGATGTCTTCCCTTCCAGCTTCTGGAGGAAGGAAGAGAAATTTGTTAACATTTGTATCTACTGTGTACCAGACACAGTTTTATTCTGAGGATTGAGAGAAATAAAATATTTTAAATGTATTCAGATTTAAAAATACATTGTAAACTGTAAACACACAGGGTAATCGTGATTTCTCTCTGCTTTCCCCATTCACTGGGTTGATCACGCAGATAATCGAGAGACGATGGAAGAGGCAGGCACTTCGGTCTGACTGTGATAATAAATAGCAGATACCGCTGTGGTGCTCTTTTACCTCCGCGTGATTTTCCGTGCGGTCTGTGTTATTTAGTTCCTGATTACTAAAGCCTTGTGACCCCAAAGGAGGCTGGCAGTTTCCTTAGGAGCAGGGATTGGGAGCAGCAAGAAGCACGGTGAGACGTGCTGAGCCTCTGAGAGGCAAATTTCAGGTCCTTCGGGGTCTGGGGGCGCTGAGCTCCGGGCTCCTGTGAGCTTGACTGCAGCTCAGGGCTTCTGCGAGGCCGGCCCTGCACATGGCACAAGCTTGTGCATGGAGCTAGGTGAGGCAGGGTGAGGGATGGGATGGGGGGTGCCAGGCCAGCCCCCATGTTTGCTCACTGTCGCCAGCTGCTTTCGCATGTCCGGGAGACTTCTTGGCAAGGTTGCAGAGCTCGCTACCAAGATTAGGGGCCGGCTGGCCAGGCAACGGCGTGGGGGAGGCGGACGTCTGCAGCAGAGCAGGCTGCATTCGGGGCCGTTTGGGAGACTGGCCAGCACTAACGGGATTACCATCCTCTGCCCCGGTATCTGCCAGGAAGTTGTGAAATGAAATTTCAAGGACCCTACCGGAGTCAGAGAGTGTGTGGGATGACTTGGCTGGAAGCAAGACTCCCTGGGGGAAAGGTCCATTTCCCCGGTGCTCCATTTGTCTCTGCAGAACAGGAGCTCCGCCAGTGACCTGGCCCTCTTCCCAGCCTGTCCCAGGCCTCTGACAATCCGAGACTCCAAGGTCGAGAAAGAAACTACCTGGGAGACCTTTATCCAACCCTCTCCATGGACGGAGGAAAACAGCCACGAGCTAGGTGTCCACTTCCTCGTTGAAGGCCCTGCCTGATGCCAGAACCGATCTGACCCTCAATATTCTCAGCTGATTTTACAAGGCCCTTGTGAGGATCAGTTGAAACAAGGCGAGTGGAAATGCTTTGTAAAGTGCTCCAGGCACAGAGTCAAAGGCTCCAGAGGGAAGAGGAGCCGAGTTGAGCCCCGCTGTCGTTATGCCAAGCTCACTCTTCTGAAGACAGAGAGAGGGGACCTTTCACAGCACCTCCTTTCTGTCTGGGTCTTACCCGAGCATCCCATACCTTCACTGGTGTTCTGGGTTCCTAACAAAAGGGAATTCACGAAGATCGCAGCGCTGACTGTTTTTCTTCTCTGGACAATGTTTAATGTGATCCCACTGCCACTGGCCTTCCCCAGTCCGGGGACCCCCGGGGGCCCTGCTTTCGCCAGGATTTGTGTTTGTAACACGACAATGTCTTTACCTTTTATCTAGCAGGAGTGAGTAATCTATTTGGGATATTTAACAAAAACCAGACATTACCTCACTGGTGTCTTATCCAGAGCTGCTCCAGTCTTCCCATTAATTCCAGCGATTCGGGGTCTTTCGCCACGTTACGCGGTATGGGGACAGATCCAGACTGTTTTTCTCCGGGTGACGGGAGTCAGAGAACACACAGATTTGAGAAGTCCTGTTCTCGTGTTTGTATTCAAGCCCGTTCTCCCCAGTAAAGGTCTGTTTTCTTCATTCTGAGAACACAGCAGACGGATTAACCCCAGCCCAGCCCCCAGAGCATCCTGACGGAGATGGGGTTTCTCTGGCTGTCTCTTCCCCAAAGATTGTGAAGAGCTTTATGTGGGAATTCCCAGGCCTCGCAGCGGGAGGCCTTGGTGCAGTTGCTGGGAAATACGAGCAGCAGACAGACCACCTTCTCTGAGGTCAATGGCCGTTTTCCAACGGAAGTGTCAGAAAGATAATGACCCAAGTGGTCATGTGCTTCGTAGGCAGCTGCCAGAGGTACAAACTGAAGCCGGCATCTCACGCCTTTCCCAGGTGCAGAAAGACCTTCCATCAGTAACAGAATCACTCGTGGGTCACCGTCACACAGGAAGGACAGCAATTGTCATCCCAGGCCACGAGATGGTCCATCTCTGCTTTGCAGTAGAAAAGTTGAGGCCCCGTTAAAAACTTCTCTGTATCCCAAATCACCATCTATTAGGTGGTATGAAAGAATAATTGTTAATTATGATAGGAGTTATCATCACATGATGACTATATAAGAAAATGCCCATCGTTGTCTCGATTCTTAGTGAAGTCTGCAGGAGTGAAATGACATGAAATCTGGGATTTGCTTTAAAATACATTAGCAAGGCTGGGCGCGGTGGCTCACGCCTGTAATCCTAGCACTTGGGAGGCCGAGGCGGGTGGATTGTTTGAGTTCAGGAGTTTGAGAACAGCCTGAGCGAGAGTGAGACCCCGTCTGTACTGAAAAATAGAAAGAAATTATCTGGACAACTAAAAATAGATAGAAAAAATTAGCCAGGCATGGTGGTGCATGACTGTAGTCCCAGCTACTTGGGAAGCTGAGACAGTAGGATCGCTTGAGCCCAGGAGTTTGAGGTTGCTGTGAGCTAGGCTGACACCACGGCACTCACTCTAGCCGGGGCAAAAAGAGCGAGACTCTGTCTCCAAAAAGAAAAAAAATAGTAAAACTAAAGAAGGAAGATATAGATAAGGCAAGTGTGGCAAAATCTTGTTAATTGCTAAGTCTAAGTAATGGATAATGTGGTTTCAATAGACTGTTCTCTCAATGTTTGTGGACGACTGAACATTTTCCTAGTTAAAAAAATAATTAAAAACACTATAAATAGTGTTAAAAGATAAGCCTGAGAGAAGGTGTTTAGAACACATGTAACTGATAAAGGATTCCTACCTAAAATAGATGAAGAACTCCTACAAATCAGCACAAGAGAAAAGACCAGCAACCCCCTAGAAATCGAAGGCAAAGATTAGAACAAGCAATTCCATCCATTCCCAGGAGAAGCAACCTGAATGGAAATGTCCACACTGATGATCAGGCTGCGTGTTTTCCTGTCTTCCTGCGTTTGTGACGTCCTGAGATGCTTCTTCCTGCCCACCCTTCACACTTAGACCAAGTGCCTTCTGTGCGTAACCTTTGCCCAGGTCACTGATGGGCCCACAGCCATGGCACACACCACGTGCTGCCTCGGGGGCGAGCTGTGGCACCCGCCCTGCCCCTGCCCAGATCCTGCTGCAGCAATCGTAAGCTCAGTGCCTGGCAGAGCCGGGAAGCAGGGCTGGGGGGAGTGGACTTGGTTACCCATAAAGCATCTCGTAAAGCCCACCTTACCTCCTTTTCTTTCTCCTGATTTTTCTTTGGTGTCATCTTTAGTGTTTTTTTTGGTGTTTCTTGGTGTTATAAAGGAGGCTGGCCTCTCATCGGACTTGGAGAGATGCAGGCTGCTGTTCTCTGACTTATGGCAAGAACCTGATGAAAATGAGATTCCTTTAAGCATAATTTGTATCAGTTCTAAGATGTGCATTTTTTCACGATTTATTATCTCTTAAATCAGGATGCATCTTACAACCAATGGGAGTTTATTTTTTTTTCCCTTGGTGGCATACAAAAGTAAAAAGTACATTTATATTGATGATACCTTAAATTTGACACAATAAGGTATATGAGAAGGTATGTACGATGCATATAAAATGCAAATGAACAGCTTTTGTTATTCAACATGAATGTTAAAATATAAAAACGAGATTTTGGGACACTGTTCTAGGCTTGCATAATTTTGAGAGAACATGGTTCCAGAACAGCATTCTAGCACATTCCCTTACAAAAGCAGCACTGTTTACTTGTCTTATCTATTCTGCCGTACTTTGTAAGCTGCTAGACGGCAAAAACCCATGGGAAGGAAGATACATCGTGATACTATCTACATAAAGAGCAGTAAAGAGCAGACAAAGGCCTGCAAGCAGAAATGCTGGATAAAAAGTTTGCATGCAAGAAGCAGCTGGGCAACAGTGCTGGTGACGATAAGTGGGTGATCAGAAGCAGAACCCCCTCTCTGCTTGGAGCCTCGGCCTCGGCTGCACTACGAGGCTCTGACGTCCTTACGCAGCTTCTCACCATGAGCAGAGAGCGGGAAGTTTGGGCCACCTGGTAGTCACTCCAGGCCTGTGTGTGACCACCGAGGCTGTCTGACAGCCTGGTCAGGTGTTCCACTTTCCTTACATTCTTCCCACCTGCTTCCCTATCACTGCCACTGAGGATTTAGGCAGACCAAACTCTTCCATTGTCCTCTGTCACCTCCGCATGCCACTTCTCCCAACCAGTGGTGAACCCAGAAGGCCCAGCTTCTGTCACCGTCCCTTACTGGCCAACCTTATGCCTCACCTGCCCATCCTGTCCGAATGACTCAGGCAGCAAACTCCCCAGCGTGATCACGGAAGACGCTGAATGCGGTGTGGTCCTCCATGAATAGTTCACTGTTCTAATTGTGAACACAGGGAGCTCTGGGTAACCAGAGAGGGAGGGCAGGGGGGGTTGAAAACACACACGTGCGTGCCCCAGGACGGGCTTTCTCCGTAGCTTTGTTTCATGGTTTCCTGTTCAGCGTTTTTCTGCACTTGGTGCTTCTGCAGCCGTAAGGAGAGCTTTTGCCATCTCGGGCCCTGGTGGCTTGGGCAGGGGGCTGGCTGCAGAGAACTTGCTCCTGCTTTGGAGGCAGCAAGGGAGCTGTGGGCTCTGCCCAAGGCCAGGGCCAGGGCAAGGAGCTGGTGGGACCGCAGTGATGGGAACACAGCAATGAGAAGGACATGAGGATGGAAACGTCTGCGGGCAGGGAAGCTCTGTGTCCGAAAGCCTTCCCGTGGCATCTCGAGCGCGTCTGCCTTGCCTCTCCTTGGCAGATCCTGGGTGCAGGGAGGTCAAGGCATACTATCCTGAGGTGCTCAGAGAGGGGCGGGAGGCTGCTGGGCACACAAGCCTGCGCGTGGGAGGATGAAGGAAAACAGGCATCATCACGGCTGTGCCGAACCCAGACGCCAGTCTTTGACCTTCACTGCAGTGGCTGCATCGCTCCTGGCGGTTTCATCTCTGCCAGAAACCGCACGGGGAGGAAGCCACCGAGACAAAGGGAGGACTGCGGAGCCAATTTCTATTCCCAGCCTGTGGCTGGCCCTGGCGAGTAACCTTGGGCAGGTCATTAACCCCTCCCCAGGGTGGTTATGTTGGATTCTAACCCATGTCAGAGAACGCCTGTGAAAGTTGATATGCTGAGATTTTAAAGCGCTTTGGGATCTTAGAAGGGATAAACAAACAATATTTCCGTGTTTTGTGAGAGTGTTAGGGGCTGCCCTTCAAATCGGGCTCTCCGTGCACTGGCCATGCTCTGTCCTTTGCTTGGTGACCAGGTATAGAACACACTTAGGATTAGTGATAAAAACAGCTAACATCTATTAAATGTTGTCTACGTGGTGGACGCTTTAGTTTGATGCTCACAGCAACATTATGAGGTACAATTGAGGAAACAGAGAGGTTAAGTCATTTTCCCAAAGTTGCACAGTTAGTTAATAAGCTGAAACCGCTATTTGAACACTGGCCTCCTGAGTCCAGGGCCTGCTCTTATCCACAACATTGAAGCGTATTTAATAGATACACAAATCGTCATTAGTAAGCACTTGCTGTATATGTTCTGCACTGAGCCGCGTGGCGTGAGCCAGACGGAACTGTATACACAGAGAGGAGACAGACTAGGGTGGGGCGCTAAATTTGTCACACCGAAGGGCTTTCGGAAATCTGAGGAAAGAGAGAGAAGTATGGGCTGGACTTCTGGGGAAAACTTCGTGGAAAGAGTGAGGCTTGAGCACCTGGTTTTTTGCCTTCTAAGCAGTTAGAACATTCAGACTCTCCAGGATCACAGTTCTAGAAAGATGTTAATTTGTATTGGTTGTGGGAAAAAGGGCGTGGAGGAGGGGCTATGTCAAGGTCAAGTATGGGACCTGCTGCATACACAGTCTTACGCTGATTCACAGCACACTCTGGCCCTGGAAGTTTCTATGATGTTCTGCAATAAAGAAACCTGCGTGTCTCCCAAACGTTCTGGCCGTAGAACAGTGTTTTCATGGTACCTGCAGCAGTATTTTACAGACTTCCATGTTTGGGAATCACTGATGTAGAAGGAAGAACCTCACTGGAAACAGGAGTAGTTTACAGCCCTCGAGCTGCTTCAAGTCAAGCCCCCTGGACACCCTGTGAAACTCTCACCCTTCTGGAGCCAACACTTACCAGCTCTCAGTCTGTTGACACTTGGTTATTTTCCCCCTGTGTGCACCGATGTCACTATCCCAGCCAGCCTATGAATATATCAAATGCAAATACTTGGCTGGTGTGTCTTCTTATCCCCCATGGCTCCTACCCCACACCTTGTCTGAAAGAAGATCAATAAATATTTCTCCGTTTAAAAACAGACACAGAGAACAGAGGGAAGAGAATGAAAGGGAAAAAACCTACACTTGAAATGATAGCCATTATTGGTAATTTGCAACTGATTACTTAGTTGTTAATTGCTATTCACCAATCAGTACCCTTTGAAAGACTCGTAAGTTGTTTAAAGTGCAAAATATTGTCAATTTTTGTCTTGGCCTTGGTTGGAGCTGGCTCTACAGTTAGAAGTAGCCGGCTTTGTGGCATGGCCTCTAAAATATTAATACATCTTTTATTAGCTTGGGCTGCTTTCTGTTGAACCAGAAGTACCTGGGGTAGGTCTGGCTGTCAGAGGTTTGATACCTGGACCAAGGATCTGATAAAGAGAAAGTCCCTCTAGGTCAGCATGACTGCGGATACCACCTGAATGGCTCTTGTGAGCACAGTCACTGCTTGGGGAACAAGGGTGGCGGGGGCTTAAAAGACAAGGTGCAAGTGACACTTTTGGTTTGGTGTCAGGGGACAGTCTCAGGTGCAGCCCCCTGTCCAAATCCTTCCCCTGCTCATCAGACCCAGCGCCCAGGGTTGGAGAGGGCACCATTTGAGAGCAGTTTGTGACGCTGAGGCTGCCATTCTTAAAGATTCCTCCCACCCTAACTCCCTAACCCATCCCCAGTTTTGAAACTAACCCACCCTGGGAGAAGCAACTCATGCACCACTTGGAGCTCACACCTCAGACACGTTTAGATGGGAATGGGGCAGGACTTCACCCCGTTTCTCAGGAGGTGGGGGAGGGTCCCTACACAGGATAAAGATGTCTCTGAACATTCATAGCTTTGGCTTAGGAACATTCTGGGGGGAAAAAAATTGATCTTGTTTGTTCTTTTTTTCCTTCTTGGTTGAGTTCCCAGTGTGGATCTTGCAGGCGTTTTGTTCTTGGTGTCAGAAATACCCAGGCTTGGTCCTTCATGGGCCTGGAGCCTCCTACGGACTCCACTGTCCCCTGCCACAGAGGAGAGTCCCGGCTGCCCCTCCACTGTCCCCTGCCACAGAGGAGAGTCCCGGCTGCCCCTCCACTGTCCCCTGCCACAGAGGAGAGTCCCGGCTGCCCCTCCACTGTCCCCTGCCACAGAG
>CM052455.1:9508997-9546894 GCA_028533085.1 Varecia variegata
GGGGGCAGGGAGGCTGAGAAGGTCTCTCCCGGCGGGGTGCGGGTGGCCTGGGGAGCCCGGGAGAGTGGGGACAGGGGACGGAGACCTAGAATGAACCTGTGGGACTGGGATGGCCCCAGCGGGGATTCATGCAGAGGCTGAGCTGTGCTAGAGAAACCTGGGACCGAGTGCGGGAGGCCACGTTGGCCCGGTGAGCCCCCTGGCCAGGCCATGCCACAGCTGCCCACCCCGAGTGGAGTGGGGTAAGGTATGTAGGGCCCAGTGCAAACCCCGTCCTGCCCCCAGGCAACCCATGCTAAGGACACGGCTTCCTACTGTGGGCGGAAGCTTTGCCTTCCACGGGAAGAAGAGCACTTTCTACAAACGGAGCCAGGTGAAGGCAGGGCTGTTCCTGTGTGAGACGTGATAATTGCATTAATCAATTCCACCTCCTCTAAGGACCCAGCCCTGTTGTAAATTAGGTAGTTACGATTCTACCCTGAGCCCCACCTCCCCACCCTTTACAAAACCCCATAGCCGTGTTTTGCAGGAGTCAAAAACATTTACAAAACAGTCACTACCTACAAGGACGTATTTTATGTATTTTATCATTGAATCTTCTCAATAACCCTGTGATCTATCTGCCAAGGAGCGAACAGAGACTCGGAGGGGCCACAAGCCAGCCGGGGATCTCAAGGGCGATCAGAAGGGCGGGAAACCCAGGCCTGTGGGTGCGGGGAATACAGTAGAACCTGGCACCTGGGAGCGGCCCCACAGGTGCTTGTTGGAGGAATGACGCAGGATTGGGGCTTGCCTGCTGCTCCACGAGCCATAATTCCAGACCCTAGAAGCTGGGTAAGTCAGGGCCGACAAACTGCCTCAGGGAGGTTTTCTAAGATCCTGTTCTCATCCTCTCTGCTGTGCTCTCCCCCCTCTCCGGCTGCCAGCCCATATCCCTTCCCTTTCCAAGACGGCACGGAATGGAGCAGTTGTTATAATTTGGTTATTTGAGGTACCGAGTATTTGAGTGCCCACCATGGTGCCAAGCCTTGCTCTGGATGCTGGGGTCACAGGAGCCAACAGAACAGATGAAAATCGCCGGCCCTTCCAAAGCTCGCGTTCCAGCCCTGGTGCAGACGTTTGTCTGAGAGATCAGCTCTGGCTGCACCTGGTCAGTCCAAGCACAGATCAGGGAGGATTTGGGGGGCAAAGGTAAGAGTTTGGGGACTCCTCGGCTCTGGGCTGCCGTGTGCGGATGGGAACAGGCACTGACCCTCCATCACCCACGATGTCCACTCCTGTCCCCAGGTGTGGGCCCCGCAGCTCCGTCACTCTGCGGCTGCCTCTTCCCTGGCCACGGTTTCCATCCCAGGATGGGTTCCCAAAAGTGTCTTTGCCACGGGACCCGGGATTGAGACGGAGAGATTCCGTCTGGACTGGTCTCTAGAACACACTAGAAACCAGGAGCTAAGGCTTGCCCTTTAGGATCCTTTTTCATTTTAAATGAATGATTTATTTATTATCCTGTGAACTTGGGGCTCCTGGTACCTTCTGGTCCCGAATTTTGGTGTCTTCCTCACACATAGCTGCTTTCCTGCCACGCAGTGCACAAAGAAAGCCCTTAACCCATCCCCATGACTTACTCTTCTGTGCTTAAGCTAAACGGGCTTGGGTTAGTTTCTGTTCCTTATGATCAAATACAGTCTCATCTTGAATATAAATGAAAACTTCAGGGCAGAGGCAGTAGACCTAGAGCTGCCTCGGTGTGATCAGGACTGAGGGTGACAAAGTCAAACTGGTGCCTGGAGACCACTGATCACTAGGGGGGCCCCCCACCCTGCCCTGCACACTGTCAAGGTCAAAACCCAAGACCACGTACCGAACGTGCAGATCCACCTGGAGAGACAGGTCCAGCCTTTCCCCACCTCTACTCTTGACACAGGACCGGACTTTGTGATGCACACACATGTTGTTTTCCTTTCTGTAGACCCTAGAAGGGAGTAAAAATTGTGGTGTAAGAAAAAGAAGGAAAAATATGAATTCCCTTCTAACCCGAGGGTATGGTAATGAGGCTGCTGTCAGTATTGATCATTTCAAGATCATTGCAAGCTTAGCAAGAATCCACTGCTGGGTCATATCCTGTTTGGACAGACAACTGCAGTGCATTAAAAGGGATCGTGTGTCATCTACACAAAGCTCATTTGACCACCCTTGATCTGCACCGCACTGGCTCCTACTCACCCTACAGACCCCAGTATTTTCTCGGAAGCCTTCCGCAAGGCTGGGTTAGGGAACTCTCCTCTGTTAGAGCACCACCTTACGGTACCCGTCTCACTCTTTTTATTTTTTTAGAGACACGATCTCGCTCTGTCCCTGGGCTAGAGTGCAGTGGTGTGGTCACAGCTCACTGCAGCCTCGAACTCCTGGAATCAAGCGATCCTCCTGCCTCAGCCTCCCAGGTAACTGGGACTACAGGCACGCGCCACCATGCCCAGCTAATTTTTTTTTGGTAGAGACGAGGTCTCTCTTTGTTGCCCGGGCTTTGCCCCATTTAAATGGCCCGTAAGTGTCCCGAGAGTAGACCGTGTGACTGGCACAGCACCTGGCACCTGGTGGATGCTCGATATACACTTGTTCCACAGCAGACTGAGTTCAGGCTTTCACTCCCTAAAAAGTCTCTGTCCCTAAACCTGTACAGATGGGCGTGCAACGTGTGCTTCATCACCCTATAAGGAAGACTTCGGTATGTGTGTTCAGGGGGCAGATAGAGCAGATCAGGCTCAAGCGTCTAGCTAGAAATTCCAGGTCCCTCTATCAGACAGAATCTACCAGTTAGGATTAAGTTAGACCTTACACAACAGAGAGCAAAGGTTTATTCTCTCATGTAAAACAATTCCACTGGAATTTGGTCCGGGGCAGGAATGGTGGCTCCAGGCAGTTGGCAGGTGCCCCAAGCTGCTTCTGGCTTTCTCCTACACCACCCTTAGCACTGACCTCCGTCCCCAAGGCCACCCCATGGTCCAAGAGGGCAGTGGCATGTCAGCCCTCACACCTGCATCCCAGGCAGCAGGACGAGAGGAGAGTTGACGCAACCAAAGGGCGACCTGCCCATCTGACTCAGCTCCCTCTCACCAGACTTCCTGAAAATTCTACACACGCTATGAATATCCTATTATATCTCAGTGGCCGGGAAAGCTTACAGATGTAGACGCTAGCTGGGCACATTGCTCCACATAAATGTGGAGTTCTATAATTAAGGAAGAAGAGGGAGGTAGACATGCCACAGGCACCTGCAGTCTCTGCCCCCGTCCCCAAGCAAACTGTCAGAAAGTGCTCCTTCCCTTATTTTGGTAAGCTAAAAAAGTCAACAGGTCTCCAGGCAGTAGTTTTGCACCACCTGTCAGTTCTCACTGCTGCAGGGACTGGCGATCAATACTGTTTCTCTACACGGAGAACTGCAAGGAGCGTGGAAAGGGTCCTCCCTCGCCCGTGCTGTTTCTGGCTGGCACCACAGGCAAAGGCCAACATCAACAAGCTGCAGGAGGCTCGTCAGCAAGTGGGCATCTCACGAGGCGGGTGGCTTATCTGAAATCAGTATTGACGATCACGTTGTGTATAATACGGGCCTTAGGGGCCCGGCTATAGGATTGACAGCCCAGAGCCTCTGCCTTTCAGGTGAGCAGGAAATGCTCTGACAGCATGCAGGCCTGTGCGCTGGTCTCCAGGACAAGGTGGGGAGGAGGGACCCCAACAGCCAGGTCTGCAGCGTCTTCCCCGTGGGAGGGGGCTGAAGACCCCCACTGCCTTGGACTCTCTAGTTAGCGCTTTCTCAGACTTCAGCTTGATTTTCTGTTACATGGGACGTGTCTGAATGCAGGACAGTGACATGGAGGAAATAGGGGAGAGTGACCATGAGCGCTGGGCGGGGGACCCCGGGCTTGCTCCGTGTTTTCTGTGCTGCCTTGCGCACCCGTGTGACTCCCCCAAGTGTCTACTTCCTCGGGTAAAATAGGGCTGACAATGACACCTCCCTCACTGAGGATTAAACAAGGTAATGTAGGTGAAGGCATTTAGCATCGTACCTGGAGTACAATGGGTGCTCGATAAAAGGTAGTGAAGTTTACAGCGGAGAACAGACTGGAGTTAGATGGCAAAGGCCATTGTGAAGACTCAACCTCCGAACAAAGCTTCCTCTGAAATTAGAGAAATGTGCAACCCTAGCATCTTGGCTGGTGTCCCAGGAGGGGAGGGGCACTTACGGCAGCACAGCCAGCCCCGGCTGGCCGGAGTCACCGGGCCCCAGAGGGCAGGGGCTACTCCCCATCCAGGCTGCAGACTCAGGGAACTGACTCACATTGTGTCCCAGGGACGCTGCACTTGGAAAAGCATTATTGATGGCTGCAATTCAATTGGTGGTTCAGGTTGCAAAGGGAGGAAGGAAGACTGAATTTCATCACATAAGGCATTTATGCCTACTGTACTTGCTATTTAGAGAGGTATTTGGCAATCGTTCTCGTTCGTGTCTCGTCTTAAAACAATCTCAGAGATAGCTTATCCCTATTTTATAAGGGCAGAACATAGAAGAACTAACTGGCTGACGGGCAAAAGTTAGAGGTCACGATCCCCAAATGTCTAGCAATCACTAAGCAAGCTTCAGCAGTCGGCTCTGTGAACGCCTGGTGGGGGCCTCTCCAGCCGTGCACTTTACTGCTCAAATCAGTCACTCACGATCTCCAGAAAAATGCAGACGTGTAGACCTAGGCGACACGACCGCTCTGCCTAGCAGCTTAGGACAGGAGGTGAAGAGTGACTTTTCCAACCAAATCACAGGTCGGTCTGCTGCCAGCAAGTCCTGGAGCAGGGATGCTGGAACTTGCTGGAACTCTTCCAGGATTTATGTCCCACTGTGGAGCTCTGGATGCCTAGAAGTGATGGATGTTGAGGGGTGGGCAGTGAAATAGTGAGACGCGTGCCCTGGTTTCAGCTCCTGAAAGAAATCGTGGAGGAGGGTGGCCTCAACGGGGCTGAGAGGGAGGTTGAGGCACAGACCAGACCAGAAGCAAATCCAAGGTCAAGATAAAGTCAGCTCATGCTTACATAGCACGTTCTGTGTGCAGGCAGTGACTTCTCTGGGACTTCACGTATGTTATTATAGCTCATTCCTTCTTTGCAATGACTGCAGGAGGTGGGTGTGACCATTGTCCCTTATTTTATAGGGGCTGGGACTTGAGTGCAGACATCGGCTCCCGAGTTCAGAATCTCCACCATTCTCCCCGCTGCTACCTCGCAGGACGGTACGGAGGGTGCTGAGTCTTCCAGATCAGTGTGGGGCCCCGGCCCTGGGAACCCCACCCTCATAGCGGTGGCCAGGCTGTCCCTCACCTGGGGACCTCACGCCTTTGATCACGGCAGTGTCGCAACCTGTCCCTGCCACCAGAAGGAGAAACACTCTTGGCATGTGGCCTCCTGGGCGGGTCAGTTTTCCAGAACAGGACACTTAGTGAGTTCGTCTCAGACTGTGCAGAGAACGTGGAGAACCTGCTAGGCCTGACGGCTGAGGGCGGTTAAGAAGTCAGGGCTGGTGGCTTTTCCTCTGTCCCCGGGGCCGGCAGGCACCTGCAAGGAGCCGCAGAGCTCGGGCTGACTTCACGTCTTCCTTGTCCTGGGAAGAGGGTGGATCAGATTGCGGTTCTCTGTTTCCAATACCGACGCATCCCCCTCTGCTCACCGAGCCGGAGCCCTTCCTCTCTCTTTTCCAGAAAAATCCCACGGAACAACCGTTTTGGATGACTTAGTTGACCCAGCGTGGAGACTGCCCGCGTGGCCCGGCCAGACAGGGGCACGTGGCCAGAGACCTGACCTGGAGCCTTTGGGGTGACCGAGGGGTTGCACGTGTGCGTCTGCCGCGCGGTCACCGGCTGCTGGGACAACTCCGGGCGTCACCGCCGTCTACCGTCAGCTTGCAGAGACAGGCCCCAGCAGGCCGCAGGGCGCGGGGAGGTGTCCTTAGTCAGCGAGGAAAGTGGAGCTGACAAGCCGTCCGACCTCAGCGAGGCGTGTGTCACTCTCTCTGTTCTCTGGCGTCCGTTCTCCGCTTCTTCCTCCGGCCTTTTCTCAACCAGGCGCCTGGATGGGACGTAGACGGCACAGGGCACTGGCAGCCCCCAGAGCAGAGCCCGTCGTAGCCACCGAGACTCCTAACGTCACACCGTTGGCATCCGAGCCCACACACAAGTCCCTGCCCCTCCTGTGGGGACGTTGCCCAACCTTTTGTAACATTTTAGAACAGCCATTGAAATGCCAGATGACAAAACTGCCCTTGCAGGTTGAGAAATTATGATTGGGATGAGGGCAGCGTTCTGGAACTTGTGACAGATTTGCTTTTCCGGGGGCCAGGGGTGGGAGGTCACGCTCCAGGCCCCTGTTGAAGTTCAATCAAAGGACCTCCACTCCTTTGTGTTTTATACGCTGAGGTCGGGACAGGTTCATCGGAAGGAGAGCTCCGCTGCTGGTAGTGTGTTTTAAAGCCCTGACCTGCGCTGGCCTTATCCCTCCGTCAGTAGCTCTGCAGAGTTGCAAAAGAGGAAAGATCAGAGGGACAGAGGCGGTTCTTTGGGTGGGAGGACGAGCTGCAGGGTCTCGGGAGGTCACCTGTGCAGGTGTCGGCACACCAGCGATGCCACCTGCTTGTCGTCTCTGAAAGGAAGAAGAACCTGGCCTGTGGTCTCCCCAAGCTCTCCTTTTTGGGATACAGGAAGATCCCAATTTGAAATATTCATCCAAGGTAATAATTGCATATGAGGATCCTACATAATCCAAAGCTTTAAAAAAAAAGTGTGACATTAAGTCGTGAATCGCCTTCAAACACAGGAAGAGCCTTCCTGCCTCGTCCAACCCGGAAAGGCACCACTGTATGCGTCTCAGTCAAGCCCCCAAAGACACATGCTAATGAGGCTGGCTTGCCCTTTGCCCTCTGCTCTGGGGCGGTGTGAACCTTTCACTGCAGAGAGTCGGAAAGGAGCATGGCAGCCCATTCAGGTGGTGGCCTCTTTTACAGTGAAATGTGCAGCCAGGGCTCCAAACTGTCATTGTCCCGAGAGTTCCCAGGAAGGCTTTTGTGCCGTAACCTGGATGCCGGTCCAGATCGCCCGGGCCGGTCCTGTCTGTCACTCGCTCCACCTCCCTAAGGGTCCTGCTGCTCTCAGCTGACTGCCTTTTCCAGACTGCGGGCTGCGTGCCAAGTAGTGGCTTCCCAGGGTTCATTCATTTCCAGCAGTGTAGGCAGGTTATGTGTTCCGAGTCAGCGTAGTAGGGCAGAGTGATTTGGAAGCCGTTTCAGTTCTCGGTTCATCAAACTCCTACTCACTGGGAAACTCTAAGCCAGCGATATGAAACCTTTCTGGAGTTGTGACACCCTATTGTCACTCATTTTATCTCATCAAACACCCACCCCTCTTAAAAATGCCACGAGGCATGTATTTATTTTTAAGATTGAAGTGAATTAAAATTGGAAAATTACCCGAGAATTTTCTGGCACTCTAGCAAGACGGAGATCTACCCAGAGGTGTTTGGAAATCGG
Organism: Varecia variegata; assembly: GCA_028533085.1. Lineage (NCBI taxonomy): Eukaryota > Metazoa > Chordata > Mammalia > Primates > Lemuridae > Varecia > Varecia variegata. The sequence continues at coordinate 9,516,556 of CM052455.1, forward strand.
AGCTAAAGATCATCCTTCTACCCAGGGGAGATATTTGACCAAACTGTGAAGTAGGAAGAGTTTGTCTTTGCTGCCCCCCAACCCCCACCACGCAATTCCCTCCCGCTGGGCACACGCCAGCATCAGTGCCCTCGTGCCACTGTCCCTCCCTCCGTGGTTCTCACCCAGAACTGGCCCTTGCCATGCTCGTAGAACTGTCTCCTCTCAACAGTTACCTGACGCCAGCTCCTGCTGCAGGTGGCTCTTGTGGGCTAGTTGTTTTTTTAGAAAGGAGCTAACGACTTCTTAGTTTCTCTCCAGCGCAGAAATTTTAATAGGGTTAATAGTGATGATAATACCTTAAAGTCTTAATCCCTTCCAGGAATATTTGTAGTTTAACTAGAGATAATAGCGTACACAAAAGAATGAATTTCCCGTGGAATTTCAGTGGGTGACAGACATGAGTGGGAAGGGTGGGAGAAGGGTCCACTCTGCCTTGCAGTGATGTCTCTCCAGCTATGCGAGTCCTCACTTTGGGACAGTGGGTAAGAGTCAGGTGACCGGAATCTATTTCTGACTTAATCCAATTTAACCAGTACATGCCTGGCATTTGGCTGGGCGGGCCCTGGGGGTCCGAAGATGACTGAGAACTCTCCGTGACCTCAGTGAGCTCCAGCCTCTGGGAGGCATCCAACACCGTAAATGCTTCCCTCGCGGTACGGCAAAATGTCATGGGGACACAGAAGAGAGGATGATAGTTTCTGCCTGGAGGAAGCGACAGAGAAGTAATATTTGCACTGGCCTTCAAGGATGAGAAGGGGTTCAGCGGGCTGAGAGGGGAGGAGAAACAGAGCAAGGACGGTGGGGGACAAACCACCGAAACCAAAGCGCAGGGAGGCCACCGCGGGGACGTCCAGGTGTCTGGGGCACAGGAAGGGCAGGAGCAGGGATGCGGCTGAAGAGCAAGGCGAGGCCGGGTTTGGGAGGGCTGTAGTGCCCCGCTGAGGAGTGGAAGCTTTACCCTGCACACGGAGCCGCCGGAAGCTTCTCAAGCCTCCATGGAGAGACTCATGGGAGACAGCCGCCTTCTCTCGGGCAAAAGACAACGGAGGCTCCATCCAAGGCTATCAGGAGATAGACGGAAAAGACACACTGAGGGTAGGACAGATGCAAATAATCGGCTGCTTCAATGTGGGAGGCAAAGGAGGAGCAGTCATAAGTGACAAATGTGGTTTCTTGTGCAGGCTGCTAAGTACTGAGAATAGTGGTGGCCGGGCATGGTGGCTCACGCCTGTAATCCTAGCACTCCGGGAGGATCACTTGAGGTCAGGAGTTGGAGATCAGCCTGAGCCAAGAGCAAGATTCATCTCTACTAAAAATAGAAAAAATTAGCGGGGCGTGTGTGTGTCTGTAGTCCCAGCTACTCGGGAGGCTGAGGCAGGAGGATCGCTTGATCCCAGAGTTTGAGGTTGCTGTGAGCTATGATGGCACCACTGCACCTACCCAGGGTGACAGAATGAGACCCTGTCTCAAAAAACAAAACAAACAACATAATAGTGGTGCCATTATTGACCATAGGGATTATAGGGCAGGGGCCCCTGGGGAAGATTAATGAGCTTGGTTTGGGGCCTGTCACTTAAGAGACCAGGGCGTGGAGGGAAGGTGGCTGTTGGCATTCCCACAGAGCGTTGAACTTGGTAACTGTGACGGCTTATTTTATAAAATTTTTATTTGTTTATTTTTGTGGCAGGGTCTCCCTCTGCCACCCAGGCTGGAGTGCAGTGGCACAATCACAGCTCACTGTAGCCTCAAACTCCTGGGCTCAAGTGATGCTCCTGCCTCAGCCTCCCGAGTAGCTGGGACTACAGGCCTGTGCTACAATGCCCTGCTAATTTTTTTCTTATTATTTGTAGAGACGGGGCCTTGCTATTGCTCAGGCTGGTCTCAGAACTCCTGAGCTCAAACGATCCTCCTGCCTCGGCCTCCCAGAGTGCTAGGATTACAGGCGTGAGCCACCGTGCCCGGACTACATAAAATTTTTAATGGAAAGATCTGGAAGCCAAAATCAGCAAAACGTAAATAACAATTACCTGGGAGGAAATGGAAGGAATGTCTATTAGTTTAATTATTTTTCTTTCTGCTGTCTGTATTTCCTAATCTTCCTACAACAACTGTGTGTTACTGATGTAAAGAACAATCTATGCTTCTTTCAGATGTGCCAGGGCCAGCGTTTCCGTCGTCCTCCCAGACAGGGCTGGACTGAGAAGCGAAAGAACAGGAACAACCTCGCCTGCCACAGTGGCAAGGTCGGGAATTATGGCCCACAAGGTATATTTTAGACAGAGGCCTCCCTCCCCTTCCACACACCTTTGGGGGATTCTTTGGAACTAGATGCTCTCGGGTCATAGCTGCAGACAGCGTCACACAGAGGGTCCTATTACACCTTTCTGGGTCACCCCCAGCTTTCCTAAAGCCTTGGCTCTTCCACGGTCTCCCAAATACAAAAATCACCCAAGACCTAATTTCTTACCCTAAAATTACTGTTATTTAAAAATTCTCTCTAGCTCTGTGCAGTTTGCCCTCTAACCCAGACCTGTTGCAGCGAGAGACAAGCATTCATAATGACAGGGCTCGGTGACATCATCAGACCTGGGCTCCAGAAACATCCGCGGAAGCAAAGGCGTTGCTGGGAAACAGACGTGGTCGGATGTAACGTAACTGCACATCTGCAAAGTAAAATGTTATTATTCTCACCTATGCAATTAAGGGGGAGAAAGGTAAGACCCAGGGCTGGCAGTGATGCAGGGGGACGGACCTTCTCACGAGTAAGTGTAGACGGAACGGACCTGCTCACGCGTAAGTGTAGACGGAACGGACCTGCTCACGCGTAAGTGTAGACAGAAGGGACCTGCTCACGTGTACGTGTAGACGGAACGGACCTGCTCACGTGTACGTGTAGACAGAAGGGACCTGCTCACGTGTACGTGTAGACAGAAGGGACCTGCTCACGTGTACGTGTAGACGGCTACCACCTTTCCGCAGGGTGTTGGCAATGCAGACGCGAAGCTACACGCATGTGCACGCCTTTTGACCTAGCATGTCTTCTCAGGCCATAGCTGCTGTGCTTGTCCACTGGCTGTCAAAATTGGGTAAGGGAGCACCAGGAGTCTCCCAGTGGATCACCTGGGCACCAGTGGGGTCAATGAAAACGTTCAGTGGGACATCTTCTGGCTCCCCTGGTGGAAGCATTTCTGCTTTAGAACCAGGACCTCGAACCCTGCAGAGCCCAGAGCTGCAGAGACAGGAAGCACAAATCCCCTAGTTGGTGACTGAGAGTGTGATAAGGGGAGTCGTTCCTGTTTCCTCCTCTCGGTTCCCACATTGAATAAGTTCGTTGTCATCCTTGCAAGGCCTCCCAGCTGATGCTTCCCTAGGCTGTTCCGTCATTCTCTCAGACTAGGTAGTATGGCACGTGATATCACAGTCACGGGTCCACTATTGCACCTCCTTTGGGGCCTTCCCCGTCCCTGTGGGCCTCTCTACCTATCTCTCCCCACAGAATCACAAAGGTCATTTACTTCACTGAATCTGGTGGATCAAAAACACCGCCACACATGTTTTTTTAAAAAAGATTCCTGGCTGGGGGTGGTGGCTCACACCTATAATCCTACCACTTTGGGAGGCTGAGGTGGGAGGATTGCTAGAGGCCAGGAGTTTAAGACCAGCCTGAGCAACATAGCAAGACCCCGTCTCTACCAAAAATAGAAAAATTAGCCGGGTGCAGTAGCATGTGCCTGTAGTCCTAGCCACTTGGGAGGCTGAGGCAGGAGGATCACTTGAGCCCAGGACTTGGAGGTTGCCGTGAGCTAGGCTGACACCACTCAACTCTAACCTGGGCAACAGAGGGAGACCTTGTCTCAAAACTAGATAAATAAATGAATGGGGCAGGGGGTGGGGGGGGGGAGGAAAAAAGATTCCTGAGGTTCACCCTGTTGCAATTCTGAGTCAGTAGGTTGGGGGTGGGCCTGGGACTTTCCAAGCTCCCCCAGGTGACTCTGACGATCAGCCAGATTTGGGAACCTTTGATCCAGGTCCCACCCAGGGCTCCAGCAGCTCTGCCAAGCAGATGACTCGGCTTCCAAGAAGCATGTCCTGACTCGCCTCGCCCAAGGTGGGGGCTCCACCCAGGTGCTTCAGAAATGCTGTGCTCATCGTCACCCTCAATCCTAGTGTGAGTCATGCATTGTCATCACCTGTTTAAATGTCTCGCTCCCCTCCCCCTACTAACTAGACTAAAAATTCTTTGAAGAAGACACTGTGTCTTGTTTGATGTTTTACCCCCAATGTCTGACTCGTAGTAAGGACTTAGTATGTTTACTGAACAAATGAAGGAATGAATGAATGAAGACCACCAGAAATTTAATATAACGCAGTCAGGATCTGAGGTGTAGTGACGGCGCTCGTACAGCATTCGGTACAAAGAATCTGGCTGTTCTACACAGGCAATTAGACTCGATGTGTCAGCTCTGAAGATGCGACTGGACCTGTCTGCCCTTAGGACAGGTGGCCCCAGCTGTCCTCCCAGGAGCGTCCTTTAGGAAGACACACCGTTTACTGGAAGGCTGGAGGTATTTCGTAGGACCACGAACAAGCGTTGAACTAGACTCTGTTGTGTGTAAGTGAAAGAGAAAAGTAAAGTATGAGCCGATTATTCCTCAGCCCTGAGACGACTTAGATTCATCCGTCGTCCAGCTGGACCAGCCAAGGACAAGCTCACATTTTGTGACATCGCAGCTGACCCTGCGCCTTTGTGACCTGCCGGGTGAGACTTCACAGTGGGTGATGGAGTATTCCTGGAAGTCGCTCCTATGCTGGGATAGCTTAACATACACGCAGGTGACAGTATTCCACATATATCCCCCGCATCCCATACTAAATGTACTCCCAGGGCAACGTCCTCTTAGCTGCATCCCCAAAATGCCCCCGGTCACTCCAGTGCCACTCGACATCGGAGGAGGGTGGTAGAGGGGAAGTTAGGGTAGACACAGAGCTTAACTGGTTATAATATCTTACTTTTGAAATTTTTATAAAAATGGAAAACCACGAGAGCACACAGTTGCCCCCTCCAGAGCCACAGAAGGGACAGCACAAGTGTGTGTGTGTGTGTGTGTGTGTGTGTGTCCCCTGAAGCTTAAAGTCCTTCAGTGTCACAGTAAATGAGCCTCCGCACCCAGCAAACATTTACTGAGCATCCGCTCCATGCAGGGACCGTTGGAGGCACCAGGAATACAGCAGGGACAAAATAATCCAAGTCCACGACCTCGTGGGACTTACGTCTAGGCCGGTTAAACTAGATGTAAGTGTTCCCCGGTTTTGGAGGACAATGGACGTATGGGCCACCACTGCCCGACTCTCAGTAAATATCTGTGGAATGAATAAACGAATGATGGAATGAATGAGACATTTCAGAACTAAAATCTGTTGTGCCGCTGACATTTAGTGTAACAAAAATGCAATTCAAGACAAATTACAAAGTTGCTACAAAAGACTGTGCAAAATTACATGGATGATAATGACATGGTTATTGCAGCAGAATTTTCCAGGACCCGGCAGGACTATTGTTCTGACAGGTATAAACATTGGCAGGTAACCAGAGATTCCTCCTCCTTTCCGGAACTCCAACTGGTGCGCTTCCCAGGTGGGCCTCGCTCAGGTGGGAAAGGTAAAAACAGGGAGAGACAAATGGAGACCAGTCCCCGTCCTGTGTCGCGCCTCCTCCTGCTTCTGCTCCCTGGCGGCCAGGCGCTGCTGGAGCTGCGACCCTCCAGGTGCTCACGTGTCACACCGCTCACCAGGGTGGGTTAGCTGTCCCTCCTGCTGGCCCCTCCGCCACCTCCCCTCACCCCCCACTTCACAGAGAGATAGAGGTCATCAGATGACAATGCCCGGTCACCAACCCTGCAAAGTTACCTGCATCTGAGTCTGCCTTCTCCTCCTTCCTGTTAAGATGGAAAGAGTCCCAGCTCCACCACTTTCTAGCCTGGTGACATGGAGCAGTGGTGGCACTCATGTGGGCAGAAATTAAACACTGGCCCTCATTTTAAAGTGGGGACAATAATAGCTCCTATTTTACAGGTGGCTGCGGCACCGAATGAGGCGGTAGAAAGGGCCCGGCACAAGCAACCTTCTCTGTCGGTGCCACTGCTGATGTTCCTGTCCCAGCCAACGTGTTCCGTGGCCGTCTGAACCCCATCCCGCCCTGCCTGTGCCCGAACCCCACTCCTATCCGCTGTGCGCTCTCCCCCATTTCTTCAAACTGTCCTCTTTGGGCGCCTACCCCTCACCCCTTAAATGCATCCGTTTCCACGGCCACTGCCCTCTCCTTCCTGGCCTCCCTGTCTCCCTCCTCGCAGGAGAAAACCTGGGCTCCTGGGCAGGTTGGGTGGCCCTGGGGGGACAGACCGTGCCCCTGGTGATCTGCCCCTGCCTCCCTCGCCAACCTCAGGCCTTTTCTCCTCTTTGCCACCCACCGTTCGCTCCAGCCACACGGTTCCACTTTCAGTGTCCAGAAACACCAGGCTCTTTCTCGCCCTCGGGCCTTTGATCTGCCGCTCGGCCAGACTGGAACAATCTTTGCAGCCTGAAGTTCCCCATTACAGGCGGGGCCACCTCCCCAAGCCCCCCGTGTTCACCCCAGTGCACCCTTCCCTGCACGGTGCCCCGACCCCGTTTGCCTGTCTGTCTTCTCCTGCAGTCTACAAACCCCTTTGCTCACGGAGCAAGGGGCTGAGTCAAGCCGGGCTCGAGGTAGGTGCTGGACTCGTGGCTGCTGGATGAATGAATGGCCTGTTGGAGCCTCATGGCAGCGGCAGAAGCCCGGTCCTCAGAGTTGCTGAGTAATATTTCTTTCTTCTGAGACAGGGTCTCGCTGTGTTGCCCAGGCCAGAGTGCAGTGGTGTCATCACAGCTCACTGCAACCTCAAACTCCTGAGCTCGAGCGATCCTCCTGCCTCAGCCTCCCAAAGTGCTTTCTCTTTTCTGACAGCTCAGCACTGACCCGAAACATTCTGTGCGCTATTACCATATTACCAACCTCAACTGTGAGCAACGGGGTGGAGGTGAGGAGGGGCGGTGGCCTGCCCTGGGGTGAGAACCTGGATTCCTCCTTTCCTGAGAAGGTCAAGTCTCCCCACTCCTGTCTCACCCACGTCTTCCCCGTGTCTTAGCATCAGTGTCACCATTCACCTCCCTCACCTTCCTTTCTGGGTCAGAAGGGAAGGAGGGTCCCTCTTTCTAGCCAAGTTAACCCTTCTATTGGGACCCTTGATCCCATGCCTTTTAGGGACCGTCATTCACCAACTGTCCTCTTCACCTACGATGTTGTCCTCACGCTAGTCTCATTCCTTTCTGCGGATGCACAAACTCAGGTCTCTTCCACTTCGAAAACATCTACCCACCTTCCATCTGGCCTCCCTGACTCTCCTCCTCGCTTACTGACAATCTCTGTGCAAAAAGTGCTTTCCACTAGTTCTGCCTCCACCGTTCTCAGCCTCCTGCTCCTTCCTCCTCGTCCCCGCTCCTTCCCCACTGTATGGAACAAGCTCTCTCTAGGGGCACGAGTGACTGAGTCCAGCCCACGTCCCAGACTTACCCCTGGCACGTGTGCCCCGGGTTTTCTGCCTCACCTTCCCATCATCCAGCAAGTGTTTACTGAGGACCAGTTCTGTGTGCAGCCCTGTGCTTGGGGAGCAGGGGTTATCAAAAAGTCGCTCCCGAACTCAGAAATGTGATTAAACACCCACAAAACAGCACTGAACAACCGATGGCAGAATGTAAGTGCTAAATTATGCAGCACAGACCCTGCTTCCTATCAGGGAAGAGGGAGAACAGAGAGGCTGGAACAGTCAAAGAAATCTTCCAGTGTAAGGTATGAACTAAGCTACGCTCTGCGTGGGTCTGCGAGGGTGGGCGAGGGTCGGGGGGCAAGTGCCAGGTGAGAGTAAGGCAGGCGCAAAGGCTTCTACCCTCCAAGCTCCCGTTTACACTAAAGTGTAAATGACTGAGAAGCGATTAACAATGTCAACCTTTTTAAGCAGTACTTGCATTTTACATGAAAACCTTCAACTAAGAAGGTGCAGGCCTGATGATAGAATTTCAGGCACTTTCTGAGCGAGAAAAGAATATTACAGTAAAAAAGAAAAAAGCTCGTCCCTCTCTCTGACTGTTTGGCTTGCAAGCTTTCCCATGTAAGAACCACGCACGGATATACCAGCTCCGCTGTGCAAATATTTTCCCTGAGCTGAGGTCAGAGCCGGGTCTCAGCCTGCCTCGGGCACACAGGCTCCCTCACATCCTCCGGCGAGCTGTTTGCTCTCGGTGTAGGCTGGAGATCCGTCTCTGTTCCGTGTGCTTTTCTATCCCAAGTGTTACTTTAATCAAAACCATGTTTTATCTTTTTAAATCCTCTTTTATTTTGTGCGAAGCGGCTCTTCCGTGCATCGCAAGTAATAATGATAGCAGACAGCTAGTGTTACTGCAGCCAGACTGCACTGAATGCTTTGCGTGTAATTGCCCCGTTCAATCTTTCACAATAACGCTGTGAAGTAGGTTCTTTGACTACCCCCATTTACACATGGGGAAACTGAGGCAGCTGAGTTCAATAACTTGCTGGGAAGTTAGGGAGTTGCCGCTCCACTCAGGAGGTGGAGGAGGGGCTACATGGCCTTCCTCTTGCAGGAAGCTCACGTTGACCTGCCAGACCCGCAGGCTTCGCTAACGGCTGCTGAGCTCCTGCAGCTCTAGAAACGTCCACGTTTGGTTAATGTAAGGACAGTTTGCAGTGTCTAACCTGTAGCAGTGCTTCTCAGATTACCTGTGATGGACTAATTCCATTTTACTTTTTAAAAATTTCCAATTCATTTCATACCAACACTTTGATAATTACTGTAGAAGTTTCCAAACACTCTCAATTTCTGGACTTACTGCAGATTAATAATGAATACTTGCAGGCCAACACCAGTTCGAAGACTGTATTTTGAGTGGCACCAACGCATATTGTCAGCAAAACAGCTTCGTGCCTTTAAAATTTCATTTCATTCATTCCATAAATATTTTTTAAGTGTTTACTACACAGCAGGCACCCAACTAGGTGCTACAAATCAAGCAGTAAACAAGAACATCAGGGCCTTGACAAAGCTCACATTTTAGCAGGGGAAGCAGACTTGAAACAATTCACTGCAAATTAATTAATTGTTTATATAAATGCTAAGGAGAAGAACAAAACATTCAGAATTCCTCTCAGGGTGCCCCAAGCCAGGCTGACGGGTGAAGGAATGCTTTCTCTAAGCAACCTTTATCTCAGAGCTGAAGAATGAGCACAGGGTGCCAGGCCCAGGAAAGGCATATGCAAGGGCCCTGGGGCAGAGAGACAGAGAGGAGGAGGCTGTTGAAATAAACAAAGTATCCTGCAGGTCTCTAAAGGCCATGCCAAGGACTGTACATTTTATCTTTTTTTTTTTTTTTTTTTTTTGAGATAGAGTCTTGCTTTGTCACCCAGGCTGGAGTGCATAGCTCACTATAACCTCAAACTCCTGGGCTCAAGGGATCCTCCTGCCTCAGCCTCCCAAGTAGCTGGTACTACAGGCATGCACTACCACACCCAGCTAATTTTTAAATTTTTTGTAGAGACGGGGTCTCACTATGTTGCCCAGGCTCATCTTGAACTCCCGGCCTCAGGTGATTCTCCGTCAGCCTCCCAGTGTGCTGGGATTACAGGCATGAGCCACCACGCCTGGCCTTAGATTTTATCTTAAGAACTGTGGAAAGCTCCTGAAGGGTTTTAAGCAGGAGGATGAAATGGTCAGATTTACATTTTAAAAATATTCCTCTTACTTTCTCATTAATTTAAACACAACAAATTTTCACGAATTATCGTGTAATGGGGAATTCATCCATTACAGAAACGTTCGCATAGGAACAAAAGTTGGGGACCCGTGCCCCTACGGACACATCATGCCGACGGCCGCTTACGTCTGCAACGAATCCAGTGTGCTGCTCCTTCCGCCGCCTGCCCTCTGTCCCTGCCACCCTCCAGGCAGTGTCTTAAGGACAGCAGCTCTATGAGGTAGGTGACCAACCTGCACCCATTCCTCCTCTTCTGCACTAGCAGAACCAAATGTTGTTCATGCCAGCAACAGTGCCTGCTAAAACTCTCGTTTTAAGCCTAAGGAGTGATCAGGTGACAGTCCTAGCCAATCGGAAGACAGCACAATCTGCTGAAGGTTCAGGAAAACCTTTTGCTTTCTGGATGAAAGAGACCATCTGGCTAGGGCCGCCCTATCCCCTTCTGCCTACCTTAAAAATCAGTCGTGAGTCCCGGAGGCGCTGCAGCCATTTTGCCACCATGAGGCAACGAGCACAAGGGCGAAAATCCCACATGGGGAGGTTGGTGGAACAGAAAGAACCTGAGTCCTTGGGACTCAGCCTGCACTGCCCACTTCCGGTCTCCTTGTTAGGGGAGCAAAGGAACCCCCTATAGGCTGAAGCTGCTGTAACTGTGGTTTTCCGATTCTTCGGGTTGAAAGTAATCGAGCTTTTCAGTTGAACACGGGTCGTCCCTAAATCAGATCAGCTTGCACAGCACAGCATTCCCCCGTGGCTGCTCCCATCTTTAGACATTTAGATATTTCAAAGGAAAAAGGCTTTCCTTTCATTGCCATCCCTCTCCTTCTCCCCAGGAGCTGTAAGGGGGTAAGTAGGCTCTGCCTCGCGTCCTTTGTTTCCTAAAAGGGGAAGGGCAGGCAACGAGCTCCTGGTGGAAAACGCTGATACACTACACCGCATCAGAATGTGCTGTTCTCATTTATTTTTTAATGCAAACCCATCTTTGCGTGTGGGCACTGGCAAAGAACCGACGGTTATGAAATACTGGGCGACAGTGGTAATATAGGAGGTGACACACAGCAAAGGAATCTTGTCTTCAAATTACACAGAACGCAAAACCATTGTGGTTCATGACATAGGTCCACATTTTTTCCATATTTATGCAACGGAGCAGCAGTGAAACGGACCGTGCCTTCCGTTTGGTGGGTGAGTATATAAGTATCTAAGGGTAGAGCGGCGTGTAAGAGCCCCGGGCAGGTGCGGGCGGCCGGCCTTCTCCTGCACCGCGAGCTCTGCGGAGAACCGATAAAAACATTTCGCACAACACTCAGGGACGAAGTTCAGGAAGTAGTTGTCAGAAATGACGCGTGCCACTGTTGCTGTATTCAGCGCCGAAGCAATCCGTTTATCTTCACGGACGCACACGAGCAGAAAGGGTGAAGTCACAGGTAGTCTTGGGGGCAGAGACAACCCTGCAATTCTAGACACACACTGCCAAGAAGCCCATGTGTCTACAAGGCAAAGGGCCTTTGAAAAGATCATAAGCTGCCTTTCCAGCACAGCAGCCTCTACCAAAAATAATCCCATTTGATCCAAGTGGGCAGAATGCTCTTGGTTGGTGTCTCGGGGCAAAGACAGAATCAAAACAGGGTGTGATCTCTCCTGCCCACAAAAGGGCCCCACGATGAGCTGCCTGTCAACGGAGAGATGTTTCTAAGGAACACATGTGCCACCGGGGCAGCCAGAGCAAAATACAAAATGCCGAAATATATGCGAAATGCAGCCTCCTTGGTTTATAACGAGGCTGAAATCTCACTGATGGGGGCTGGCCGAAACACTGAATTAAGAGGATGGAGCTGAAGTCGCCATGACCTTGAGGCAGCAGCGGAAGACTTTAAAGTATGTACATTTTCAGTCACTAGATTTTTGTACGATCTGGAGCATGATTAATGCCCAAAGAGGTTTCACAACTTCTAATGACACTAATAGCCATTGGTTGCCACTGAACGGTGGCCCTGTTGCCAGAGAAACAAATGGCCAGGCACTCACAGCCTCTATCGGGGCGGAAAAGGCATTTTGCCAAATTTATTCCCCTCTTGGAAACTGTGCGGCCAGTTTTCTGAACTGTATTTGAACTTCAGACGTCCACACTTGCTTCCCTGGGTGAAATAGGCTTCCTGGTATTTCAAGGCAATTTAAAAACCTTTGGAAAGTCTAAAAAGATTCAAGATCCCAATTTGGGGGAAAAAAGGAATCTTATAAATATATGCACAGAAAAGTATGCTAGAAGAATTTTAAAAGTTAACAGCCGTTGTGTATGGAGTAGTAGAATTATTACCTCTTCACATATTTCATATTTTCCAAATTTTCTCTTATAAACATACATTATTTTTATAATCAGAAAACTTTATAAAGTACTTTTAAGAAGGAAAAAAAAAATGTTTCAAGAGACTCCTGGAAAAACCAGGCAGCCTTCTATAGAGGAAAGAGGTGAGTTGAATTCCACCTTTGCTACTCACTGGCTGCTTAATCTTAGTGTTAGAGATAAGCTTTATGAGATTAAATAAAATAATATCTATAAAGCACCTACAGTGGTGCAAAGCATATTAGAGATGTACCTTATTCCAGCTCAAACAATGTTCAGTGTTCAAAATAATATTCAGAGAGCCCCAGGTGCAGAATTCTTTCCTGACGGGAAATTTACCTGCTTTTTGAAATGAAAGAAAACTGGGCTAAACACAGGATAACAGAGTAGTCATCTCATATCATCAAAGTAAGGGAATCCTCCCTTTCTCTCAAACTCCATGGGCTCCCTGGTAAGGAGGGGGACAGCGGGATAAGAAATTTACCTGAATGGACTGGGTGCCTTTGTTTGGGGTCAGCGTGTGGCTTCCTTTCCCCTCCTATGGGCTTCCAGACAGATAAAAAATGTGAGGCTCTCGTGACCATTTGTCAGGGATCCCCATGCCTGGGGTCAGGTGCAGTGATGTGGGTCACAGCAGCTGCCATTGCCACAGCTGTTGGCCACCAGCCCTGACAGGGGCTATTTCAGGTTCTCCTGAGTGTTCCTTGCCCGCCTAGCAAAGCTTCGAGAAATGCTTTGAACTATTCCTGGACTAAGAGGCCCTTGCAGCCTCCATTCCTAGGAAACCAGGCCTCTGCCCACGCAGCCTGGGCAAGGCTGGGGTTGCTCTCCGGGTGGGTACAGACTCTGCACACCCCCGGGCCGTAGCTTTCGGGGAACAGAACCACAAACGTCCTTCCTCCAAGTCAAAAACCCTTTGGGGAGATTTTATGTCCAATTTTTCTAGTCATTCCAGCTAACTATGTCTAGTATTAACTCTTTCCCTGCGGTGAGGGTAGGGAGCCAGGAGCTCAAGAGTTGGGGGACAGTGACAGCTCACATTGTGCCTGACGTTGTGCTGAGCAGCTTCCGTATTGCTGTTTTCATGTCTCACGACCCCCTGGGAGGTAGACCCGGGTATTATTACTGTTTTGTAGAGTACTGGCCCCAGATGACTGTCATGTATACGGGACTAGGAGCATCTTCTGCTTACTCTTTCTCTCTTAAAATTGCTCAAATGATTACCAATTACAAATGTGCAGATGTGAGTCTTTATGTACTCAAAGGAACCACCCCTGTTAAATTCTTTCCCTTTTTTCCCATTCTCCCACCGCGCTGATCCTGGGCATTTTTCTAGATGATCCTACATCCGGGTTTCACGTGTGATTTCTTTACGTCCTGTCCCTAAAGGCTGATGACCTCAGTTGTTGGCCTTCGATTCTCTCCTAAAAGCTGGAATAGTCTTTGCTGTGGCCCAGGAATAAATGTACGTCCAGAGTGACCAAAGGATAGGATGGGATAGAGAACGGGCCGGAACCATATGTGCTGAATTTTTTAGTGTAAGAAGAGCCCTGGGCAGCCCATTATTCATTTATCAGGCAGGCAGCCCCGGGCGACAGCTGACAAGTGCAAAGCGATGCCCTGCGCATGACCAGACTGTCGGACACCCAGCAGACCCGCCATGCAGCCCCTGCCTGTTTTCCCTCCCACCCCCACCCTGCAAAGCCTGCTCACGGCACACATATGGGAGTCATTCGGGCTTACCCCTTCCTTTCCAATGTCCGAGTCCGTTGACAACAGGGGATTTACAACTACCCAAGATGGAGCATTTGGGGTTTTTTTTTTTTTTTGGATTATTTCAAGTTTGGGGCCTGTTAAGGGTTTTGTAACTACATAAATATTTATCCAGAATCTTTGGTTACTATATAAACATAACAAACATGACATTGGCCCCAAGTGCTGTAAGTTACATCAAAGTCTTCCCGTTAAGAAAGGGGGGAAAGCTAATAAAGGGCTTCGGAATTGATTATTTTTATCATGAAATATTTTTACTGCTATTTTTATGCTGGGCTTTTAAAATACCAAATAGGTTGATGCTTGACTTCATGGAACTACTCAGACCTCACTCGCTGCCCATCTGCGGACTCGGATGGTGCATTGCAAGCCTTCGCCCTCATGAGTTCACCCCGGCGAGCAGCTGGAAGCTTAGGATAAAAAAATGCTCCTCTGAGCTTTGTTACCTTTGAAGGCAAGAGATGCGACTTCAGGTTCAAATGTCATGCGTTCACATTCATTAGTAGGCTGCGGTGGACACTTGCGAATGCTACGTAGAAAGAACTGAAACGTTTAATGCCCCAGATATTAATTATTAAGGATAGACACTGACGTGCTCAGGCCTGGGAAGGCACCCGTTGTTAATGAAAAGCACAGGGGAGAATATTATCATGCATTCTTTTCCTAATCCCTCTGTTCGCCATGAAGGTAAAAACTCTCCAGATCCAAGGGGGTGAAGTTTGTGAAGCTGATGTGTATGTGAGTGTGTGAAGTTTGTGTCCTTCAGAGCTATTGAGGTCACCATTTTTCTACCTGAGGAGACACATGCATAACCTTGCTCTTGGAGGAAGGCCCTGGCAGCACTCGCCACTCGTCTGTGGGAAGCGCGTGGTCCAGAGAGAGAGCAGATGCTCCAGCTCTGCTTCCTCAGCCCTGGCCCGGGTCCCTCTCCCCCGTCCTTTCCCAGCTCCCCGTCCTCACTTCCACGGATGGAGTCAGGTGGCTTTTTATTCCTTGCAGCAGATTTGACTGGAACCAGGAGACTGGTGGTTTTGCTGTTTGATGGTATATTGCAAGAGGAAGCAAACCCTGCAGCTCCAGCCCGAGGTGAAGTGGGCGAGTGCGGGTTTAGCATGCTCTGGCGTAATCTCGTCTGTTGTCCCAAAGCGATAACAGAGGCAAGCCCCGGGAGCCTTCTAGAACACTGCCCTGGTGAGGCTCACACAGCTCTGCAGGGCCTGACACAACAACCCTGGGGGCTTCATTTCTTTAAAGGACTCAGAATGTTATTATCCCCATTCTGTATATAAGGAGATGTTGACAGCGAACGGTTTAATGACTTGCTCCAAATTTCATAGCTCACCAAGATTATAGTTGGAGGAAAAAATAGCTGGAATTTCTCATGTTCAAACCCATACTTTAGCCGGGGGACTCAGCTCTAAATAAACATGCTTTAAATGCACAGCAGGAAAATCTGAGAGAAATAATGTTGCAGAATCTAGTGTCTTTTAGAACTTTTGGCTGGAAGTTATCCAAGCTCGCTGCTAACATTTTAACTCACTCACCTCTGCACGAACCTTCCAAGGGGTGATGAGTCATCGTCTCTTTCCCCCTGTGAGGACCAGAGACACAGTGAGGTTAGCAACTTAGCTAAGGACACATTTTTAGTGGTTAAACCATGACCTAGATCTCCTAACTCTAGGTAGGGCTTTTCCCTTCATGCTAGAAACTGACCAGGTGAGTTCTGAGCGACAATTACATACCTGTGCTCATCTTGCACTGTGCTGTGTTGACTTGCCTTGGCTGGGATGGTTTCCCTAAATCCTTTCTCTGTATGCTTCTAGGTTCAAGTTGGCCGAAAGAGAAGTTTGAGCAAGATTTGGAAGGTGGAAGCAAAGCAACAGCCCTGTTCTCTGACGGTCATTGTGGTTTGATGCCGTGGCGGGCAGGCGCAGGGGTGCCGGTGGGTTCCAGCTTGTCCAGCTTCCCATTCCACACCCAGCAATTCCTCCCGTGACCGGCGTGGCCCCAGCCCACCACCAGATGCAAAGGCGGTAGTTTCCCACAGACTTCTGTACCAGCTCTACTTCCACACTCGCGCCCCAGCAACTGGACGTGCCCGGCTGTCCACGTCCCTTGGCAAACTTTGACTGGTCCATTCACAGCAGTGCTTCAGGAGGCTGGTTAGTGACTGATCCTCCAACTGCCCCCATGAACCCCTTCTCCAGCTTCCCCCACAATCGCCTAACACACCCTTCAATATCTACACATGGTTCCGCTTCCCTGCTTGGGCCCTGACAGATAGAATAACCAATATGGCGCACCGTGGAAGCTGCGAAAGAATATAAGAGAGTGTCTGCCCTCAAGGGGCGTCCAGCTACTGGGGAGATGGAGCATTTTAACACAGACAGCTGGGGACTCATGGCAGCTTATGGTAAAGTGACAAATGCACAGTATGGTCACTGCAGCTCAAGGTGTCCAGTGTCTTTTAGTGCCAGGCATGAGGAGTTGGTTGGGAAGGGACGCAGTTAGTGTTCTCCATGAGTGGTGGGCCACATTTAGACCCAAGTGGACATAGACTTTTTCTTCCTTATTCCAGGATTTAGGCTCCTTATCAACACAAGAATAGAAAGAAAGTTACTTACATAGTGGGTCAAAATATTGAGTGCAGATGAAAACGAATGCTGACTGAAGATTTCCCATGCAGCCAACAGATACTCCCTTGGCCTGCCACACTTGGGAAACTTGAGTTCTGGAATTCCAGCCTTGGTTAACCCCAGTCCACAAATTTGCTGGAGGGATGAAGCTTAGTGAGAGCACTGTTTTTCTATTATGCCTTCCCAGTATGTTCTGTCCTAAGCTGACACCACAGAATTTATTTGCCTCACAAGTTTAACCCTCTGTATGCTGATCACCTTTTGGTAGATACAAAAACCAGATAAGTTTGCATTCCTGGGTTTTTCACAACACAAATTTTATATGTAACTTGGCTGAAAACTTCCCCAGTCACTCAGTCTAGTTGCCTCATTTTGTTGGGCCTCAGTTTCCTTCTGTTAAAAACAGAGTTACTAATACTTACCTCTTTGGGGAGGTGTAAACATCAGTGCTTGGCTACACATCCCAGGAAGACCTCTGAATGGAAGGACAGCAACAAACTGGATGCATGTGCCCTGAACAGTCTAGACCTCGGGCCTTAGCAACCCAACAAACTTCTGGAAGCTGCTTGTGAGATGAGGTTTTGTCTTGCACGTGTGTGTCTACACGCCTAAAGTGTTGACTCTGGAGATCTAAGAATTCAGTAAATGACATCATAGGTAGCTCAGGACAATGAAGATTTATTTTTAGCCATGACCCTTGTCTGTTAAGTGACCTAAATTTAAAAAGAAAGAGGAAAGGGGAGAAGGAACAGAAATATAGAAGGCAATGAAAGAATGTGAGATTCCTGCTTGATCTTAAAAAGCACCGGAGTGAAATTCAAGTGCAGCTTGCTTATTTCTTTTCAAGCAGAAAGGCGTTGACAGGAGGAACGTATGAGCAGCGGAGGATGTGCCCTCTTGTGAGGATGCCGTCCCTGCCCTGCCGTCATTCATTCTGAGACCGTGGCTCCAGGAGTCTGTAGTGGGGGTGGTGGCCTTTTTCAGATATGGAGCTTAGGCTCGATGTTTATTTGTCCCTGCATTTCTGAAGATCGCACTTTTAAGCCATCTGTCCTGTCTGTCTTGGCATCTTAGGGGCTGACATCTGAGGGACTCCTGCCCGCTTTCTGTTTCCACGCTGCGCCTCGTGGGGCAAAGAGAGAAAAGAGGCCGAGGAGCAGGACCAGCCAGAGAGCTGGGTCTGCTAAGGAAAGGGAGAGAGATTGCAGAGAGTTCTGGAAGACGGGGAAGGTGGTCACCCTGCCAAGTGCAGGGCTCCAGGGAAGAGACTCCAGAAGGAAAGCAGGTGGCACGAGAATAGACGAGGGGCCAAGGTCAACAGACATAAATATTCGTTTCTATATGAGCATGGTTGACTTAGACTGTATATTGTAACATGTGATCAAACATTTTGTCATAGCTCATAGATATCGTTTATACGTCAGGGCAGGGGTCCAGAAATAGCCACCTGGCTCGAGTGCAGTGGGGGACATCTGGGGCAGATGGAGGCAACTGCAAAAGTAACATGGTGTCATAGCATCAGATAGTCAGGATACTTGGGTTCTGGTCCCAGTTTTGCCACTAAATCACTGTGTGACGTTCAGCAAGACACTTGGGCTCACTTTCCTTCTCTATAAGCAGAGGAGGTTGGACCAGGCTAGGGGTCTCCAGAGAACTTGCCAGAAGACCTAAGCCAGTTGCTTGCAGCTTGGGCCCCTCCTACTGCCCTTGCTATACCCCAGACGGTCCCGGCAGGGAGGGAAGTGCCCTTAGCAGACTCTGTGTAAAACCTGTTCCCACCCCAAACCCCAGCTTGCGGTGGTCTCAAGACCTTGGAAATCCAAAAGTAGCTTCTCTACCCCAAAACGACACAAAGCCCGGGACTAGTTTGAATGACCCTGAGACGTCTCTCGGTTCTGAAATTCTGGTTCTGCTGGGGAATGGGCTGGCAGAACACTTCCCTGGCGATTGATTACAGACTTTGTATCAACCTGGAGGCGAGCTGTCCTGGCTCGTGGGGCACCTGTGCTTCACACAGCCCTTCGGGGACCCAGGCCTCCTCTGTCTTGTTGCGCCACCATCCTCCAGAGCTGTCCTCGTCAGCATGGGGAGCAGGTCACCACCTTATCAGTGCTCAGCTTGTGGGAAGAAGAGTCCTGCATACGCAATTTCTTTTTAAGTAAATGACACCCCCCATTACTGTGGAAGAACACAGATCTTGGGAGACAGCCCACCCACAGTCTGCCGCAATAAGGAACCAGAAGGTTCTACCAACTGGGACGGGGGGAACAAGCATGGAGCCCTGACCAGGCGTCAGAAATGTTCGGAGCTGTCTGTCCATTTGAGGGAAAACCGACCGTCAGCAAATGCCAGCCCACTCTTCCTCGCAGCTGCAGCCCCAGCTACTTGAAGGACCTTTGCCTCAAGGCAAGCTGCTCCAGCGATGGTCACACTTTTAAAAAAGAAGTTGCATTTATAAAAATGAATTCTTACGTGGGTTCTATTCATAAAAAAGGAAACACAGGGCTGATCCGGCTGTAACAGAGGGGCCCAGAGCTCTGGCCAAGCCACACCTCCTCTTTGCTCTCACAGTCTTGGCATCTAAGGGGTGTGACGTCGACTTGAAAGTCTGCCCCAGAATAATGGGGCTCCAAGGAACACAAGCTGAGAACCGCTGAGCTATGGGAGACAGGGCCCAATGCTACTACCAAGGATGATGTCATCAGAGCAAAACTAGGGCCACCGTGAGCCCTGCAATAATGAAATCAGGCTGCAGGTCAGATGAGTGTCCTCATAGGAACCGCATTCACAATCTAGGTTACATGCTATCACAGAGGCTTGTGTGCTATTCTCGTTTGTGTGACATTGGGGTGGCTATATGACATGATTGATTTCGTTAATAACACAGACCCCGATCATAGCATGGTTGCTGTGGAAAAGTGCCAACCGCCTTACGAAGTGGTTTCATGGATACGCTGCTACCCAAGTCCTCAGCAGGACAGGCGCACTGTCTTAGTCCGTTTGTGTTGCCATAGAAGAATACTTGAGAGCGGGTAATTTATTAGGGAAAACAAAGAGGTCTGTTGGGCTCAGGGCTCTGCAGGCTGCACAGGAGCGGGGCGCCAGCACGTGCTTCTGGGGGGGCTGCAGGCTGCCCCCTCCCGCAGAGGCGACGGGAGGCGCGTGTGCCCCGCGAGCAGGAGCGAGGGAGAGAGGAGGGAGTGCCAGGCTCTTTTTAACAAGCGGCTCTCGCAGGAACCGGGAGTGAGAACTCACTGGCGCCCGGGAGGGTGGCACCGAGCCACTCAGGAGGGACTCGCCCCCACCGTCCCGACACCTCCCACCCGCTCCCACCTCCAACACGGGGACTGAATTCCAACATGAGACTCAGTGGGGCCAAACAAACCACATCCAAACCACAACACCCAGCCTGGCCCGGGGACAGCCGCGTGACAGCCCTGCAGGGACCCCGGTGAAAGGCACGAACAGGGGCTCCCCGGTCAGAGCGCCGCATTCACAGCAGCCAGCGAGCAGCGGTTTTCTCTCTTACCGTGAAATACCGAGAGAGGGACAGGGGTGTGGAAGAGAAGATCCAGACTGCAGCTCAGGGTTACACTGTGGATGACATGAAAAGGCACCTGCGGAGTGTGTGGCACTCGTGATCCCAAAGCCAGATGTGCAGAGCAGCGAGATGTGCAGCTGAGGCCAAGAGAGAGGAGGTAGGGACTGGGGAGGTGGCTGCCGTCCCCCAGCAGTGTCACCGAGGAATGCCTGACACCCTCCTCGTACTGTCTTCAGCAGCTATTAAAACTTCAAGAAAGAATAAAAAGGTGCAAGTCCTAGGTGAGAGAGGGGAGGACAGACGCAGGTTTGTTCCTGCCAGGGTAAGTAAAAGGCTTCCGTAAAGCTACGAGGCCATGGTTTCCCTCCCAAGCCCCTTCACACCAAATCAAGTTTCTCGACTCCCAAACCATCCCCAAAGCAATAGTCTTCCCACTAAGCCCTGGGTTAAACATGCAAAATAGCACAGACCGTGATGCAAATTCTGCAACAGGTGCCTTATAAAAAACCCAACAGAAAAATGGGCAATAGGCCAGGCACGGTGGCTCACGCCTGTGATCCCAGCACTCTGGGAGGCCGAGGCTGGAGGATTGCTTGAGCTCAGGAGTTCGAGACCAGCCTGAGCAAGAATGAGACCCCCGTCTCTACTGAAAATAGAAAAATTAGCCAGGCGTGGTGGCGCATGCCTGTAGTCCCAGCTACTCAGGAGGCTAAGGCAGGAGGATCACTTGAGCCCAGGAGTTTGAGGTTGCTGTGAGCTACGATGACACTATTGCACTCTACCCGGGGCAACAGAGAGAAAGAGAGACTCTGTCTCAAAATAAATAAACAAATAGATAAATAAAATTAAAAATGGGCAATATACATGAATAGGCATTTCTCAGAGGAGGCATAAATCCAGAACTTACCCAAGCTGATTATTCCTCAGGGAAGTGCAAATGCAGGTGGAGCAAGATACTCTTTTACACCTACCGGATTAGCAAAACTGAAGAACTCTGAGGATACCAAGTGTGGGAGAAGACGTAAAAGTACAGGAATTCTTTCACGTTCCTACTGGGGGACTTTAGTGATACACAAACAACATTTTTAGCAAACAAAGTAGAATTCAATAGCGTAGAAAACCTTAGAGGGCGTTGTCTGTAGTAAAGGTAAGTTTTGTTTCATGAATTGTTGGCTTCATTTATGTGTGCACCATGTGTGTGCAGGTTGTGATGTAAAATTCCTACGGTACATGTAAAATACATTTATTTTATGTGTATAAAATATATTGCAGTTTTAAAAAGTTTGAAAAACAATGCCCTAGAGTAACCTTTTGACATATGTATTTGGAAACATGTAGAATGTTCATTATTCACAGGAGCAAAAAACTGCAGACAACTCAAATGTTCCTTACCAAGAATATGGATAAATAAATTAACACAATGGACTATTACACACCAATGAAAAGGAATGAACTATAGCTATGTGCAACAATATGGATGAATCTCAGAAACCCAATATTGAGAGAAAAGAGCTAGTCACAGTGGTACCAACTGAGTGTAAAAAATAAGATTAAAAAAAAAGAGCTGGTCACAGAAGATTACATACAGTATCTTTTGGTGTGTGTTTTCTTTTGGTTTGGTTTTGTTTGTTTGTTTGTTTGTTTGAGGCAGAGTCTCACTCTGTCACCCCGGGTAGAGTGCAATGGAGTCATCATAGTTCACTGTGACCTCAAACTCCTGGGCTCAAGGGATCCTCCTGCCTCAGCCTCCTGAGTAGCTGGGACTACAGGCATGAGCCACCAAGCCTGGCTAATTTTTCTATTTTTAGTAGAGACGGGGTCTCTCTTGCTCAGACTGTCTTGAACTCCTGAGCTCAAGCCATCCTCCCCCCTTGGCCTCTAGAGTGCTAGGATTACAGCCGTGAGCCACCTCGACTGGACTAGTATGTTATTTTTATAAAGCCCCCAAACAACAAAAGCAAACAAAACAATATATTAAATATTACATATGTGGCAAAACTTTTTTAAAGCAAAGAAATCACAAATTTAGGATATTGATTATCCCTAGAGGTGAAGAAAGAAGGGAGTCACTGGCAATGGGGGGGGTGGGTTTCACAAATGTTTGTTTTATTATTATGGCTTATAACTTACAGATAGTTTCATATATGTATATATGTATGTAATATTCGAATGTATGTTATCTATCATAAAACCAAAATCAATATAGCCATAAATACGTCTAGTGCGCTGGCTTAAAAAACATGTTTTACGGTAAGCAAATATACCTCTCCCCCTCAAAATAGTGATTTCCATCAAAACCAAAAAAAACTGGACTAAAAAGGAGAGGAAGAAAAAGAGAAACCCCTTTAGGCTGTTGTCACTGACTATTTTCAAGCATTGACTACATAGATCAGTACTGATTTCATAGCTGGTAAGTGAATCAGGCAGTACCCTTATTGAGCAGTAGAATGTTTTCTCCTGGGATCGGCCTTTGAAAGTTAAAGCAGAAAAGGTTTCCAGAATAAATTCACCCAAGTTAGTAACAGACTATGTTCCCTGTCCACTTTTGTTGACGAAAATAGATTGTTTTCTTCAAACTATATTTTTGCACAAACCCCATTTTTACCAGTGGGAATGTAGCATGTACCAGACTGGACCCAGTTCTTCAGTGGACACGGTTTATCTACTGCTCTCACTCTCAAGATCCCGTTGCTTGTATTCAGTTTAAAGGCAGCGTGTGGTTTTGGTCCTCACGTCTACAATGCTATGGGAACGGAGGGAGGTGGTTTCAGTTCCGATGCATAAAACGCAGGTGAAGGGCCGAGTTGGTGGCTGGGGCCTGCCCGTTCCTTCCATTGTGAGTGGGCTCGTCTTGCTGCTCTTCAGCTGGGTTCTCTCTCCCAAGGTCAGTGGGCTCCTCGTCCAAACTGGCTGTCTCTGCCAGAACTGTGTCTCGTCCTCATCCAAAAACTCATTGCTTCCCGCCTTAAAACTCGTTGCTATGAATAACTTTGGCGAATAAGGCCGTATAATACTACAATTGCTCGTTGTTATAACCACCCCTGAGCAGAGCTGTTTTATTGTAAGGAGACTTCAACCCAGATGAACAATGCTGTGTAGACAATTCTGGAGGAAAAATTGTCTTCTTCAGAGGGTAAGTAGGTGTTCTTCTCCCATCACCTTCTCACCTGCCCCCACCATGGCTTGCAGACCGAGAGGTCAGAAGGTTGCTTGGCCCGCTCAGCCTTTGTTCCTTCTGCCGAGCAGACCAGGTGAGGTCTCCGCTGGTGTCAGCCGTGTCCAGCACGACTGATAAGGATTTCTTTACATTAAAAGCAGGAATAGGGTCACCAGATTAGAATTCAGATAAATTGAGTTTTGGAATTGGCTTCCAAGTCCTAGGTGGCCCAGGTCCAATTACTCTAGATCCAGTTTCCTACCCCCTACATGTTTCCAGCCCTCCTCACCCCCCAAAACGCTAATTTCTTACTTTAAAAGGCTATTTTGAAGAACTGGTAATTCTCTCCTCTGGTGCAATGAGTGAATGAATGGTTCATTGTTAAAGAAGTCATTCCACCGAGCAAGGCGTCTCTCCTTCAAACCAGGCTAGGAGTGGTGGACCGAACACTATAATTAAGTCAAGTATTTGTCTACACTCCTTGTTATGTGGCCCAGTGTATACAGGCATTTCAAAGTATGGAATTTTGGAGCTTCCATCAATATTATTTGCTTTTAATACAAATGAATTTACAGATGGACATGAGGTAAAGTACCATAATACTACTTTACTTTTCTGAAAGGGGACAGAGACACCGGAGCTTTTTGAAAGCTGAGACATTTTACAGGGAAAAGTAGCTCGCAGTTTCCTGAATTGTTAAGAGTATTTGCTGGAGTTTAGGTTACTAGTGCAATTATACTTTCAGTATATGCCCGAATCCTACTTATCCACTTAACATTCCTGTTGATTGGTGAGTGAGAAATAAGATATAATTTACTGGCTAAGCTAGTCCTATAATAAGTGGAACAAGATAAGATATTCTAGACAAGTAATAAGCACTTGTCTTTGATTTCTAACACTCTGGTCAGGGAACTTGAATTTGGTCCTAAGTTGGATCTTTGGGGGAAAAAAAAGTGTTACTAGGGTCCCTAAACTTTCTGCTAGGAGATGTTACTTTTAAAAAAATTATGGTAAAATATACATAACATAAAAATATTACAAATTCTTCACTAATTAAAAAAAAAAGGTGGCAGTTCATAAGTTCATAACATCAGACTTTGGGCAAATTAGACCGTAAGACATTCTGTCAGTAAAAATGTTGATAATTTCAGTACATTAACACATTCAATATAAACATTTTTACATCAATTTAAACACAAAAGCTGTGTCACTTGATTTTATTTTCACAATAACTCCATAGGGAGGTTAAAGAAGGCATTAACAAACATTTTGCATGTGAGGAAACTAAATTTCAGAAGAGCTATGTGACATATCTAAGGTTATATACCTAAGAAGTGGCAGGATTGGAAACCAGGTCTTCCGAATTTAACATGTATGTTCTTTCTTCAAGCCTGGTGTTTTTTTATCCTGAGAGAAGAGACAGGTAGATTGAATAGCATTGTGGATTTCGTGAAATGTCAGTAACTTGCAAGCTGTCATTACAAGTTATCTCACGTGAGATGAGGAACATTATCGCAACCTCTCATCCCTGGAAACCAGGACTCCTGTAGTTGACTTGTCCAGTGACTGGTGACATAGAATTTAGCCCAAACTGTTCCATCTGAAGCATCCTCAACGTTTACCTCCATTCTAGTAGCAGAAAGGTGTTTTTAGTTTTGTTTATGGTTTTGCAAAGAAGAGTGTCTTCAGAATTTAAAACTAATACGGACAAAGCTGCACGGAGGCAGGGGGCTAAGGACTGAAGAAGCTCCCCGGGGACTGCTGTCCACAGGGGCCTGGGGATCCTAGCAGGAATCGACTGCTTGTCAGTTTGACCGGAACTTTCCAAGCCTTGATAAGCTCTGCTGAAGCACGCCTTGCCCCCCGCCCAGCTGGAAGGGTGGCATTAACAGTTCGAGGTAAGGCTGGTCGTTTCTCTCCCACCCTCCCCTGCTTCAAAACTGCTTTGTCTGACAAAGTCACCCAACCCTACATGGGGTTATATCTCTCTGTTTCTGGTGATTGCCATGGGATCGGCCAAAAGTGATCTTTGAGCACTTCCTAAAGTCCTGCGTGCGACACATACATATTGAATGATCTGTGACCCAAATAGAGAGTAGGACAAAGGGCAGGGTCCCTTTGGATGAGCCGGTTGCGTGGTCAGTGTGTGGCTTGTGATCTCAGTGTGTCCATCAACTCTCTCCCACAGCCTGGGCCGGAGGCTGCTCCCGGGAAGCCCCTAAGATTGGAGGGACACGTTGCGGCCGCAGGTGCCCGCTGCAGCCCCCCAGAGAGGCCGGCTGGTGCGGGAGGACCCGTGTGGAACAGGTCGGGGGAGCCTGGAGCCGAGGCACCTGCCTGGGGACAGGGCAGTGTGAACGGAGCTTTGTGGGCTGGGCTCGCCTGCGAGGTCACTCCGGCCACTGCGAGCATATGGCCAGGTGACGCCTCCTTTGTCTAGCACTGGCGGGAGGTGACAAAAGACACCCATAAAGGATCCTCAGATCCCTGGTCTGGTGTTTTTTCCTAAAGGGCGAGAATGTTGGGTGACCACTTTGGGAGGCCGAGGCGGGTGGATCTCTCAAGGTCAGGAGTTCGAGACCAGCCTGAGCAAGAGCGAGACCCCGTCTCTACTAAAATAGAAAGAAATTATCTGGCCAACTAAAATATATATAGAAAAAATTAGCCGGGCATGGTGGCGCATGCCTGTGGTCCCAGCTACTCGGGAGGCTGAGGCAGGAGGATCACTTAAGCCCAGGAGTTTGAGGTTGCTGTGAGCTAGGCTGACGCCACGGCACTCACTCTGGCCCGGGCAACAGAGAGACTCTGTCTCAAAAAAAAAAAAAAAAAAAAAGAATGTTGGGTGATATTCATATGGGAAAGAGACACGCAAGATAGGCCCATTCAACCCGGCACTCAAACTGTCAGAAGAGGAAGAAAATCCATAATTTGGACAAGAACTCTTAAAATATATGAAGGAGTCCTGGAAGATTATTAATTGTTTTGTAATTCCATGAGCAGCTTTTGCTTCGGAACTAAATGACAGTGAGCAGTCATCCTAATGATGTTTTGGCGTTGTCAGACTTTGGGGCTCATGCCTTCCTGTGTGTCTTTTTAAAGAGCAATTAATAAATGTTGGCAGTGTGCTTGGGATTCTTCTGAAGTGCTTGGGGAGGATACTGTCGCTGCTGCAGCTTTGTGTATTTTGGGTCTTACAAATGATTTACCACTCAGTGAATCTGAAATCCAAATTGTGCATTTGGCTCTGGTTGTTGCCAGCTAACAAATGCTGTAATACTGGAAAGAAGTTAAGAAGTTATCATAGACTGCCTTAGTTTCTAACTTTATCCAGGATAGTCATGTGGAAAAGAAACTCCTGGATTTATAGGTCGAAAATATGATATATAATTTGCATTATTTAAAATGATATTTGTTATGTTTCCATATGGAAAAAAATGTCTTCATGATATATATATTTTTTTATTTTTGAGACAGAGTCTCACTCTGTTGCCCTGGCTAGAGTGCCATGGTGTCAGCCTAGCTCACAGCAACCTCAAACTCCTGGACTTAAGCGATCCTTCTGCCTCAGCCTCCCGAGTAGCTGGGACTACAGGCATGTGCCACCATGCCCGGCTAATTTTTTCTACATATATTTTTAGTTGTCCAGATAATTTCTTTCTATGTTTAGTAGAAACGGGGTCTCGCTCTTGCTCAGGCTGGTCTCAAACTCCTAACCTTGAGCCATCCTCCTGCCTCGGCCTCCCAGAGTGCTAGGATTACAGGCGTGAGCCACCGCGCCCGGCCCATGATATATTTTTAACTTGATATGCTTGAGTAAACAACTTTTTTTAGACTATAAATACTACAAGTTACAAATTTAAGTAATAATTACTAGATTGGTTCAATTGTGACTATACAGCTAAATGGTAGACTGCAGTTTCCTAAGTATTCTTCTTCTTCTTTCTGTGGTCTTCTCCCAAACTGTAAAAGAAGAAAAGCACAACATATAGAAATATAAAGACATAAATTTATAGGAAAATGCGAGAATATGCTGTGCTGCTGCCTTGTAGATTTAGACCAAAATAGTGCAATTCTTCATTATCGCATCTGCCAGCAAAGTTAATTGAGAAGAGTCCCACTATTTTTATCTTATCACTTCGCAGGGAATAAGAAGCTGCCCCTCAAAATGTCAGTGATAATTCAGCTTTATCTAATTAGCACCATTTGATCCATCATCCAGTTTTGAAATACGTTCGAATATACTATTTTACTGGATTTCAAAATATAAACGTACAATTTTAAAAACATTAGAACTGGGAAGATATTATAAATCAGCTATTTTAACTCTCTCAGTTTACAGATAAGGAAGCAGAGGTCTAGAGAGGGTGAACAACTTGCTCAAAGGCAATTATTTTTCCGTTTATTTACTAAGTTGTCCATCTACACATTCAGTCAACCAATGCTACCACGCAGGTGTTAATATGAGGCCCTCAGAACGCAAACAAGAGGAAGACCATGGTGTTGCTAAGGAGTTAAGCTCCAGCAAAGAGGGGCCAGCAGCCCACGCCCGACTCCAGTGCCCTGCGGTGAGCACCGTATTCACTGCATAGACCAAGTGCTACGAAAGAGTGACAGCAGCTGTCAGTCCTACCTGATCAAGTTGGGAGGCCTTCGCAGAGAGGAGATCTTTGAGTTGGGCCTTAAAGAGTGAATATTTTGTCATGTCGAGAAGAGCCCAGGGCAACCTAGGTGGGCTAAACAGCGTGAGGAAAGCCACAAACCCATGAGCATGTGTGGCAGGATTGGGGAAGAGTTGACAGTCTCACATGCAAGTGTGTGGGGTTGGGGTTCAGGGAGGAAAGATGGTAGGCAGGAAATTGCTCTTCAAAAGCCTTGTGTGGCAGTTGCGGTACACTGAGCACCAGAGACAGCGCCGGGGCAAGTGAGAGCCGGACGGGCACTGGGCGACTCTGTGCCTTGATGAGGACAAACAACTAAACTTGAGCAAAGGAGACCCTGAGAAGCCGAGAGGCAAAACGTCATCACACGTGCTCTTTGTGCAGACTTGCCGGGAGGAGCACAAGAAGCAGCACCCAGGTGCTTCAGTCAACTTCTCAGAGTCTTCTAAGATGTGCTCAGAGACGTGCAAGGTCATGTCTGCTAAAGAGAAAGGCAAGTCTGCAGATATGCCAAAGGCGGACAGGCCCGTTATGAAAGAGAAATGAAAATCTATATCCCTGCTAAAGTGGAAACAAAAAAGAAGTTCAAGCATCCCAACGTACCCAAGAGGCCTCCTTCGGCCTTTCTCTTGTTCTCTTCTGAGCATTGGCCCCAAATCAAAGGCGAACATGCCGCCTGCCCATTGGTGGTGCTGCAGAGAGAGTGGGAGAGACGCGGAAGGACATTGGAGCAGGGGACAGGCAGCCTTAGGGAAAGAAGGCTGCAGAGCTGAAGGAAAAATACGCAAAGGATATTGCTGCACACTGAGCTACGGGAAAGCCGGACGCAGCAAAAAAGGGAGTCGTCAAGGCTGAGCAAAGCAAGAAAAAGAAGGAAGAGGAGGAAGATGAGGAAGATGAAGATGATGATTAATAAGTTGGTTCTAGCACAGTTTTTTTCTTGCCTATAAGGCATTTAAGCCCCCTGTACGAAACTCACTCCTTTTAAAGAAAAAAACTGAAATGTAAGGCTGTGTAAGATTTGTTTTTAAACTGTACAGTGTCTTTTTGTGTATAGTGAACACACTACCGAATGTGTCTTTCGCTAGCTCCGTCCTGGTGGTATTTGCAATAGCCACTAACCTTGCCTGGTACAGTGTGGGCGTTGTACATTGGCATGGAAATTTAAAGCAGGTTCTTGGTGGTGCACAGCACAAGTTAGTTATATATGGGGGTGGCAGTTTTTTCATCTTCGGTTTTCTCTGATGCAGCTTATATGAAGACATTGTTTGGTTAACTGAATACCACTCTGCAATTGCAAAAAAAAAAAAAAAAGGGAAAAGAAAAACTTGCAGCTGTTTTGTTGCCATTCTGAATGCTTCTAAGTAAATAAAAAAAATTTTTTTTATTAAAAAAAAAGTCTTGTGTGGCTAAATTGGTAAAAGCCTTGAATGACATGCTAAGAAGTATGAACTTAATTCTGAGAAAGTAGTGCTCCAGGAAGGCTTATAAGTAGGGCTAGGATATGATCAGACCTTGGTTTATGCTGGCGTTGAATTAGAAATTTACGTTTTAGACAGGAGATGATGAGAGCCTAAATGTGGGACAGTGGCAGTAATGAGGGACAAAGAAGACATATGGATGGCCAATGAGCACAAGAAAAGATGCTCAGCATCAATAGTCATCAGGGAAATGCAAATTAACACCACCATGAGATACCACTACATATCCACTGGAATGGTCAAAATTAAAAAGACTGACCATACCAAGTGTTGGCAAGGACATGGAGCACAGGAAACACATATACTGCTAGTGGGAATGTAAAATGGTACAACAGCTTTGGGAAACAAGCTGGGAATTTTCTGTACAGTTAAATACACACTTAGCATGTGATCCAGCCATTCCAATCCTAATTATTTATGCAAGAGAAATGAAAACGTATGTCTAGAGACTTGTACATGAATGTTCATACCAGCTGTATACATAATGTCCCCCAAACTGGAAACAACCTAAATATCCAGCAGATATACTGATCAACAAATTTAACCAAAATGTGGTATATCCACACAAGAGAATACTACTCAGCAGTAAAGGGGCATGACCTCCTGATACGGAAGAATCACAAATACATTATGCTAAGTGAAAGAAGCTGACATGGG
The DNA here is from genome assembly GCA_028533085.1 of Varecia variegata. Classification (NCBI taxonomy): domain Eukaryota; kingdom Metazoa; phylum Chordata; class Mammalia; order Primates; family Lemuridae; genus Varecia; species Varecia variegata. The sequence goes on from CM052455.1 coordinate 9,546,685, forward strand.
AGTACCTGCTATCTGATTACATTTCTATGAAACTCTTTTAGAAAAGACAAATTTAAGCCATAATAACAGAAAGCAGACCAGTGGTTGCCTGCGGCTGAGGGTAAGGGAAAAATTGACTAGCAGGGGTGATAAGGAATTTTTTTGGGTGATGAGTTTGTTCTATAACTTGATTGTGATGGTGGTCACAGGAGCATATAAATTTGTCAAAAC
>CM052455.1:9547394-9576726 GCA_028533085.1 Varecia variegata
GGAGCCATGACACACAGACAATGGTCTCTCACTGAGAACTTTGCCAAGTGTACCCGGGTAGGAGCTGATTCCTAAGTGTTCATTCCTAAGGAACTTATTAGGTGGATTAGAGGGTATCTTCCTGATATTTACCTCTGCCAACAAACCGGTAGCCTGAGAGGGGTGCTGTTCCTGCTACAAGCTTGAACTTGAGCATAGACAAAGACTCTTCCTTTAATACCTTGTGTACCAGCTGAGAGCAGTTTGGAATATTTGAATAAGACTTCGCTGAAGATTTCTAGATAACAAAAGGAAAATAAGCAGAGAGGGAAACAAGAATCCAGATCATCTGGTATACAATTTACAGCTCTTGCTTACGGCTTCAAGAGCTCCCGTCTTGGGCCGGGCGCGGTGGCTCACGCCTGTAATCCTAGCACTCTGGGAGGCCGAGGCGGGCGGACCATTTGAGCTCAGGAGTTCGAGACCAGCCTGAGCAAGAGCGAGACCCCCATCTCTACTAAAAATAGAAAGAAATTATCTGGCCAACTAAAATATATATAGAAAAAATTAGCCGGGCATGGTGGCGCATGCCTGTAGTCCCAGCTACTCGGGAGGCTGAGGCAGGAGGATCACTTAAGCCCAGGAGTTTGAGGTTGCTGTGAGCTAGGCTGACACCACGGCACTCACTCTAGCCTGGGCAACAGAGTGAGACTCTGTCTCAAAAAAAAAAAAAAAAAAGAGCTCCCGTCTTATCTGCAGGTAATCTGGTGCCCTAAGAGGTTCTACCTTTTATCATTCTGCTCATCCTTACCCATCTTGGATTTCCTGCCCACTTCTACAGGAAGAACTCCGAAGAACATCAACCAACCAACCAGTTGTGAGCAGTTGGGGTACATGAGGGCTCATGTACTCTGAGAATCCTTCAGAGGATCCCCTGATATGAGAGCCTGAGCAAAACTGAACATCTGGTAACTGGAGCAGAAGCTTCAAGCACAAATTTCAGTGCAGTAGTCAGTGCTCTACTCAAAGACTTACGGGAAGTTCTTAAAGAAGAAAATTGGTGTGTCAGTTAACTCTGCTGTGTAACAAATCACTCCATGGCTTGAGTTGCCTTAAAACAGTAACCAGCATTTCTCATGATTCGGTGGGTTGACCGTGCAGTCACTTTGGTCTGGATCAGCTCAACCGCGGCGGATGGTCTAGAATGCCTCATGCATAATGTGCGGGTTGGCGGGCTGTTGGTCCAGGACCTCATCTTTAGCAACTTGGTGCTACTCCAGGAGGGCTCATTCTTTAGTAAACCAGCCCAGGCTTCTTCGCACGGCCACCTCAGGTCGCCAGGGAGCAGCAAGAAAGGGCAGGCCCTGCTGCACAAGCCCTTTGTAAGCCTCCGCTTGTGTCGCGTTTGCTGTTGTACCATTGGCCACAGAAAGTCACATGGCCAAGCGCAGAATCAGGGTGGGAGGGACCAAAGGAAAACAAAATAACTCCTCAGAGGCCCTTGAGGGAAGGAGGGAGGGCTAAGGAGAAGGAAGAACAGAGAGGCAGACCCCCTAGCAGGGGAGAGTGGGTTTAACTAGATTTGGTGGCCCAGTGCATTATTTTATGCCCCACTCCTTCCAGTAATAGCGCGTCCACTTGGTCCTGGCCAATTAGAAAAATCTCCTCACACTGGCCACAGTGATTGGTTCAGGGTGACCATGTGACTCCAACTGGGCCAATCAGGGCCTTTGCCAGTTGGAACGACCGTCTAGTTTTGGGATCACGGTGCTGCTAGAAAGTCATACTGGGAAGACATACAGTAGGAGAGAATGGGTCAAAATGCAAAGACAGGCAAAGATAAGCAGAGCTAAGAGAGGCAGATGGTGACATTGCTTGAGTCCCTGGATCTAGCTAGCCTGAAAAGCGTACTCAAAATATACAGTAACATTAAGCTACTTGGAATTGGGTTTCTGTCAGTTGCAACCAGAATCCAAATAAAACAACCCAGATAGAAGGTCAAAGCAGAAAACTCCTTTTGTTTGATGGGGGTGATGGTAATGGTGGGAGTAGTTAAGTTAGCATCAGGGACCCTTGTTGCCATAATCTGTTGATTGTTCTCTAACTAGGAGCCCCATCTTTAGGAGCTGGTTAACATAAACCGTATTCTTGTATTCGATAGGTTGATGCCAAATGAATAGCACTTACCCAAGAGATCAAATTGCCCATGTCACTAAATTTTATGCATTTATAATCACCACCTACACTGCTTTAATTCTTCCTTCCCTACTCTTTATCTCCCCATCTAGTCTTAGAACAGAATTACTCTGGAAAGAACTTCCTGAGTCAAAGCTGAGATAAACTATGAATTTAGCTGGTTACATCAACTTTCAAAATTAAACAGACTGTCCAGTGCTTGGGATACCAGAAGAACATGAAGAATCACAGGCCAGCTTTCTTAGGAATTGCTTCTTAACTTAATTTGGGCATCATTCAGTAGGAAAAGAATGCCAAACCAGAATTGATATTGAACAGAGGCCTGAAGATATAAATAACTCAAATGAGGCAAATCAAGAATCACCATCTTATTAGTAGTAGGAGAGAAAATAAAGTGAAAAATAAGAAGGAAAAAACCAGACCGTGAACTTTTGAAAGGAAATATTTGCAAGTGAGAGACACTGAATAAAATCAAGTACAATGAGATGCTCTGTGAACATAACAAAAAAAAAAAAAAAACACACACACACACAAAACAGGAGTTATTTAAAGAACAACTAATTATGAGATGCTTGACAGATATAAAATGCCACCTGAGTTAGACAAGAGAACCTGAATGGGGAGCTAGGATAGTAGGTTTCTATCCAGGGCCTTTACCTAGAATATTGTAACCATATGCATTGATGATAAATTTTAAATGAGTACTTAAGTCCTAAAAAAGTCTTTCATAAGAATGTAAATGAAGAAATAGATGAGTTGTTTTCAAAGATTTTAGTAAATCTCATCCTAGACTTAGACTTTTATGCCCAATTGCTTTGCAAACAACCAAAGCTAAAGATAGCACAGGGTCACCTTAGGGGTATGGTATTCCCTAGCTAGTCTCTCTGATACTATTAATAATTAGAATACTAATAAAGAGAATGTAGATACTTCTCAAAACACCTTTAAAGATACACATGGGCTCACAGTTATCTGCATATGTCTAAACTCGTCAAATTTTATACGTTACGTGTATGTAGTTGTTTGTAATTTTAAAAAACCAAAAATACACAACACACACACATACACACATACACAGGCTTCATTTTGTTTATTACCCTGTATTCGACAAAAATATTAGCATTTCTATATGAGGTTTTGGTTCACTGAGCTGGTTTAAGAAACTCTATCCCTATAAGCTTTGAACCTCCACTAGTTGCATGCCTGGGATATCTAAGTTGAAGGAGTGGTGGATAAATGAATTACGACTGACCACTTCTCAGTAGCATTACTATTTTGGAAATGAGGTCCTAACATCAATCTGGAGCTCATAGTTTGGAGACTCATTTAGTAAGCCCCTGCATTGCACAAGCCACCAGTGTAGGCACTAGGGATCCAATCTTTGCCTCAGGGAAGGGTTTATTTATAGTCTAGGAGATAGGAATATCATGATTTACCAGATAGATTACCTCTGTAGTTTCTTATGGCAGAATGAGGAGTTAAGAGATTGAGAGTATTTTGTTTGTTTTGTTTTTAACGGTGCTAGTGCCATTTCCTAAGTGGACCTTGAGGCTTTTTTTCCTTTTTTTTTAATTAGAGGAAGTAAAGTGAATTAGAAGAGATCCTCTGGGGCAGAGATTAAGAGTGTGGGCTGTGGAACTGGACTTTCTGGATTTCTCATTTACTAGCTGTGTGATTTGGGGCAAGTCTCTCAACCTTTCTCTGCCCCCCCTTCATGAGCTGTATGTTTAGGATGCCCATAACCATACCCACCTCACAGGAATACTGTGAGCATTAACTGAGTAAATGTACGTAAGTGCCTAGCAGGTTAGTAAACACCATTATTGGCTGGCCAAACGTTTGGCTGTTGTCATCTCTCACATTCCTGTGACTCAACATCATACTCAACTCAGATGTAAAGCTTGTCTGTATCAGGTTCCATCTAAAATAGATATTCCTAAGGAGAGGGGACGGACATAAAAGGTTAAATTCTTCTCTCAATGGCTCTAATTTTTGATTTGTTGTTCAACTCATTTACTACCAAACATAGTTCAGCCTCTGGCTACTTTGATCAAAGGATTCAACTTTTTCATATACAAAATGAGCACAATATCACCATTTGACTTCATCGTAAGTTGGTACTAATGATAAATGGGTTAAAGGTATTAGAATGTTTGGAGGCCAAATGAAATTATTAGGACTAATGACATATAAGGAAATTATTTTCCTGATTATTTTCTGCTTTCCTTTCAACTTTAGGAAGACTTGACCAGAGATTGAATTTTGACTTTAAACCTAAGAAAATGAAGATTTGAAGATAATTTCTCAAACTAGAATTTGGCCAGGTCACCATGCTTAGCAACAGTTTCAAAGAGAAAGATAATTGGGGATGTTTAATGAGCTTTGAAACTTACCTGAAAGGTGGGATAAAAGCTACAAAAGGGATGGCGTTAAGCAGTGTGAATTAGTTTTAGACAGCTTATTCAGGATACAGCCTAGTGGTAATAGCTCTCTTCTCTACTGTAATTATCCAGAAAATAATCTTTTCTTTATTAACTTTTCTCCTGATCTCCCTTGAGGAAATACTCCGAGATCAGTTGTCACCTGATCATAATGTACGTGAAAATTGACTGGTATTCTCCAGTTTGATTACAGTAAATGGGACAAGTAAATCCATTCAATGCAAGAAAGAGGGCAACCAGTCTTTCTTCCCAAGATACAAGCTAGATTTTACAAAATAAGAGATATGAGTTCAGAATTAGCTTATGAGCATACTTCTTTTCAATCCTAAATTTCAATCCTCAATTTCTAAAGCACCATGATTTGACTGTTATCTAGAAATGGAGCCCACTTGCCATATTCTTTAACTGGCAGCCATGGCTGAATTTCGTGAAAATACTGCCTTGCATTTTATAGAAAATGGCCTCCACTGACTAACGTTACTCCCATGCCACTGAGGCTATGGGAGTCTTCTCCCAAATCTAAACACTGTAAAGCTAAGAAAAGAAGGAGACTCTGGGGAAGAAGAAATGAAATTAACTAAATAAATCCTAATTTGGAAGGGAGAAAAATGAAAAATGGAAGAAAAATGCAAATGGCAGAGAGGCAAATAGTTTCCTCTAATGTCTGTGTCTCCTGATAATATTTTAGAGCCAAGATTATATATGGGCAGCTAAAGCTGAAAGATGACTAATAAAAATATCTTGAATCCTACTGGAATATCATGTTCTACATTATTATTTTTTTCCATTCTTGGGGAGACAAACAAAAACTACACTGTGAAGTAATTGCCACAAATGAAAATACAATACTGTTATGTACAAGTAGAAAGTATATAATCAAGTTCACTCCAAACTACCTTCTCTTCCTCACCCATCCCCGAATAAATTCTAATTTTTCAAGGGAGAACCTTTTTTGGGTGATGGTGGAGACTGTGCCTCCAATCCTGAACATTGATTTCCTGACTGCTGAGTAGCATTAGTCATGCATCCTCCTCATGCCCATAAATGGAGGACAAGCCTACACTGATGCTATCAGACGAATTTAAACAAGGCATGTTCTGAGAGAACCCTCAGAGCCAGACTGACAACACTCCTGCAGCAAACTCATCTTCAACAGAAGCATGTTTTATCTCATCTTCCGTCTGAGTACACATTGCCAACAGACGTGTCGACCAACTTATGATGGCTGTGTACACTGAGGGCGTAGAGCAGGCCTCCTACCGTGTGTGATATCAGGCTGGGGTGAAAAGTTTCTGTGTGGGAAAGTTGACATCTATATACTTGGTGCTAAGAAGAGAGTAGATTTCTTTTGATGAATAGTTTTCTCTTTATCTGAAATCAGAGCATTCATTCATTCATTCATTTTTTCACCTTCCGAATATCTAGGTGCCTACATGATGGAGTAGGCATTGGGCTTTGGGCTCTGGGCTGGGCAACCCATTAGTTCATATGATTGTCACCATTCAGCCAAACCACCGAAACCTCAGCTAATTTTTAAGCAGAGTTTATGAGAAGAGAATGAGCTTTAATTGTTACCGCCTTAATCAACTCTTACTTATGCGGTAGGAAGGTAGTATGACATGGTGGAAGGAGCAATGGACCAAGAATTGGGAATCCTAAGTTTAAGTTCCAGTTCTACCACAAACGGACTGTGTGACTGTGGGAAAGTTACTTAACCTCTCTGGACCTCACATTCCTTTTTTGAAAAATGAGTGGGTTAGACTTAAGATTCCTTCCGTCTCTAAAATTCTTTTATTCTATATGGTAACACATTCCATGAAGTTTCCTTTGTGATTAGAATTAGTCTGTCATTTCCTACCTCAAGTTTCGCTTTTGCTCTCTTTGAATGTTAAACCAAATATGAACAAGAAGCACTAACATTTTGTCACAGCCAACAAATTGCCCTTCCACAGAATGACCTTTGGAGGTCAGGCCACCCATTGCAATATCTAAATCCAAAAGGCAATGGTATGACCAACTTGTGAGCGGGCAGGCTGCCATCCAAAAGGATGGAAATGGTTGTAGGCAGCCAAAATTCTTGGCTGGTACATTTTTAATAAACATAGAAAATAAGAACAGCATTTTCCATTTGGATTGCTTAATTTGGTGCCCATACCATTGGAACATTTGCTGTTAGAATAAAGATGATGTGATATATCACTTATTTAGCACAGGATGGATTAACTTTCACAAATGAGAAGTAGGTTATGGAGTCATCTGTAAGGAATTTTTATCCTTGTTTCTTGTGTCTGGCAGGAGAGAGCTTGAGTCATTACAGCACTATCTCCACCCCTTTTGGCCCTTCCTAAGAAGTTTCCCTGGAACATAAGCTCTGTTGGATTTACTGTATTGGTATGAATGGACTAAGGAAATTGGTGTGACTTTTTTGTGGTTGAATATGTCTTATTAATACTTTTCCAAGATGGTTCAATATGTCTTAATACTTTTTCCAAGAAAAAAGCCTCCACAGCAAATGTTCTTTGGTTAATTTGGCAAATAATACTTGAGGTGCATGTGTTTTAAACTACAGTCAGTAACTTATGTAAGACAATGAACGTCATCATAGCCACGATATTTTTTAGATTTATTTATTATTTATTTTTTATTTCTATAGATTTAGGGTTGCAAGTGGTTTTTGGTTACATAGATGAACTGTATAGGGGTGATGTATGGGTTTTAATGTACCCATCACCGAATAGTGCACGTTGCACCGGATAGGTAGTTTTTCTTACCTTACCCCTCTCCTGCCTTCCTCCTTCTGAGTCTCCAATGTCCACTGTACCACTCTGTATGCCCCTGAGTACCTGTAGCTTAGCTCCCACTTATAATGCAGCATTTGGTTTTCCATTCCTGCGTTACTTCATTATGGCCTCCAGTTCCATCCAAGTTGCTGCAAAAGACATTATTAGCAGCCACGATTTTTAATTATGCCTATTGCACTACCTGATCCAGTGACTTGAGCTCTGCATTTCCCTGTCTCTACTTGTAATATGGCAACAAGGACATTTGACTGGCAAGGGTGTTTTCTTTCCAGTGCTTGGAGATATTTGAATAAAATGCTCTCTGTGATGGTAAGCTGTAATTAGGCATGTGGGTGGAAATTAGCGTTCTTCAAGTACACCACCATGTTTAGGGCAGCAGCATCATCCTGCTTTTCACTACCTGAGGCCACCCTGGTCCTGTGCCATAGCTCCAGGTCACTGCTTCTACAAGGCTGTTGGTCTGAGGCTGCAGGTTCCAAAAAGAAAGTAAGTCGGGATTGAGCTCTGAAACCAGGAAGCTTTTTATAGTCAAAAGTGCGCTTACACAGTTCCGCTACAGACAAATCAGGCATTGACCAAGAATGACTATAACTTGTTCCCTTTTCATTTGGAAGTGTACATTTTCCCAACCTTCGTAACTATCATTTGAATTGTTCCTGCATCTTAAAACAAAACACCAAAACTTTTGAACGGATTCGTGGCGTCATGGTAGGCCCTCCATTTTGGATTAGATCCTCCAGCAATGGGAACCCTGGAAGTAACAAACCTTTTCCATTCTAGTTATCTTTTACATAGAAAATACAGCCCCCTCTTCGGGCCTAAAAGAGGGCAGTGATTTGTCCAGTTTAAAATCTTATTTGCTTATTGGACTTGTTTTTGGAGACCGAAAAACTCCCCTACCTATACATTTGGCTTCCTAAATGCCCCCCTCCCCTTGACTTTAAATGAGTTTGCCTCGCCTGTATTATTTTATATCTCCTTTTTTTTAAAGGAGGTGATTTCAAGACCATGGGGATGAGGGAAAATTTAAAACGTATCATTCGTTCATATCCCTCCCCGCCCCCCGCCCGGGATTCCCTTCCTGCCAATGACGCTAGAAAGCGCTGCCACCGGCGGCGTCTCTCTTCTTCCACTCTGCGGCAACACGGTTCCGCGCGCGTCGCCCGGCGACGGCGCCTCCCCGCGCGTCGGCAGCGCCCGTTTGGGGATGAAGTCATCCCTGTACCTAGTGAGCATATCAGCTCGTTAAATTGCTACAGCACGCTGGGATTCCTCGGGAAGAAAAGGGGCGAAGAGAACAATGATGACCACATTTTACATTTATAAGCCCCCCCAGCCCTGGAGGAGTCGCTGGGAGCAGCTGCGCAGCGGGGGCGGGCAGTGGGGCTGACCCGGGCGCCCCCGACTCCCTCGGCCCGGTCCTCACATAGCAACAGGGCGAGCTGAGCTGCAGTCCGCGCCAGGGCACCGGCCGCGAGCAGCCCGGGAGTCCCCCGGCCCGGCCCCGTGCCCAGTCACGCATCCCGGCTCCCCACGCCGGTGCCGGCCGGTCCGGCGCCCGGGAGGTCTCGGCGCCTCAGTCTCCGCACCCAGCCGCGGGAGAGGCCCGGGAGCTCCCCCGGGGCCTCCAGGGAGCCGGAGGCACCGGGGAGGGGGCTGACGGCCAAGGACAACCCCGGGCAAGGAACCCCGCCGACAGCGAGCGAGGGGTGGCGGTGGGGGACAGCCCGAATCCCGGGGGGGGCGCAGGGGGCGGGGTGGGGAAGCAACAAAGAGCTTCCCCTCAGCCGCCGCCGCGAGCTCGCGCCCGCCCCTCCCCGCGCCCCGCAGGCCGGCGGGGCCCGCGGCCGGCGGGGGAGTGCGCCCGGCCCCCGCCTCCCCTCCCCCCGCGCCGCCCCCTCGCCCCCGGGGGAAGGAGCGGAGGGCGGCGCCTGCGTGTTCCTCCGCCGCGCGCCCCGCCCCCTCCCGGGCTCCTCGCGGCGATCCCGACTCTCCTCCCGCGGCTGCAGCAGCTGCCGCCTGCACACGGCCTCGGCGGCGGGCGCGGCGGGCGCGGGCCTGTGGAGCGGCGGCCGGGCGCGCGGCCCCGGCGGGCACCCCTCCGAGGGCGGCCGAGGAAGCTCCGGGAGGAGGACGAGGAGGAGGAAAAGAAGAAGGTGGGAGGCGGCGGCCGCCGGGAGACCCGCTCCGCGCCTCGGCCTCTCCGCCCCCTCCCCAGCCTTTCTCTCGCCCTCTTCTCTCCTACTCCGGGCCGGCGCCTCGGCTTTGTGCGAGGAGATGGTGTAGCCCCCTGGCCGCCGAAGGAGGAGCCGGACACTTGTCTCCTGTCTCCGGGTTCGTGCCTGTCCCTAGAGGAGCGACCCCCCCCGGGCTCGGCGCCTCCCGCGTCTCCCGACTGCCGGGGAAGCCTCTGCGCCGCCGGCACCATGAGGTGAGGGGCGCGTGGGGCGGGGGTCGGGCGGGCCATTGTGCCGCGGGAGCCGCGACCCCCCTTTCCTGGGACCCCGCCTTCCCTCTCCCGGCCCGGCGCGTCTCCCCCGGTCTCGGGTATGTTCCTCCCCCTCCCCCTTTTGTCCCTTCTGATTTCTCTTTCTTTCTTGTAAACCTCCCCAACCCCTCTGCTTTGGGGGTCTCGCTCTGCTATTCCTGCCTTTTTCCTCCAGTGCTCCTCTTTCACCCAGGATTTCCCTTCCTAAATTTAATTTGCGCCTGGCTCCCTCCCCCCACCCTTTGCATGCAAAACCCGGGAGATGGGGAGGGGTTCGAGAATCGAAGCGTGTATGTTGCTGGGAGACAGGTATTTTTCCGTATATATGTCAGAATTCCATGCGCTTTTTTTCACAAAACTCTCGTGTTTAATTAAAAAGGAAGAAAAGTTTGCAAGGTCTGAAATCTCTGCGGGTAATAAAGTGCCTCTGGTAGGGGTAGGTGAAGGAGCTGTGAAAGGTGAAATTTCACGATGGAGGGGAAAGGAAAAGAATTTATTAGTTTTACTTGGGGGGCCGGCAAAAGGCTGCGATAAGTAAGTTGTTAGGGGTGTGTAAGCGGGGGCGGGGAGGGATTTGTTTGGAAAACCCTTTTCTCCCCTTCCCCTGTAGCAGCCTGTGTTGCATTGCAGCAGCTGCTTTTTCCCTTTCCTCTGTAATCAATAAAACTGAAACTCAATTATTTTTGCAGCCCCAAAGGAAAGAATTGAAGGTACCGTCGTAAAATATTTTTTAATTGATACGATGAAACATATGGTGTGATATTTTTCATTTTTGTTTCTCCAATTGTGTAGGAGAATTAAACCATGATGTGGTGTGTCATTCATTGGAGATTTTTTTTCCAGCCTTTCCAAAGCCTGTTTTGTGTCCATAACCTTCTCTTTTCGGATTGGTGCAAGACTTCGTGAGAAATGGGACTTGGTAGACTGAAGGCTGATCCATTCTGCGTTATCATCCTTAAAGGCCTTCCTTTTAGGTTAAACAATTGTGGATAAAGTAAATTACTCAATTTCTGTCTGTTGGAAGAGATAGTCTTACAGTTCATTTGGATTTGAATCTCCTTTGTGTTAAAGATTAATGGCCAATCGTTGCCAAGACCTTTATAATGTAATACAATGAGATTTGAACGATATAATCTACAAATTCCTTAGCTTGGGCAGGAAAATGTCATGTCATTGGAATTCTTTCTCAATTTAAGTAGTTTCCATTTTAAACTTTAGTTTTCATGTTTTTTTTTTTTTTTCCTATCAGGGTTGAACATGTTCCTGTTTTGCCTTTTTACATATATTCTTTGTGATACAGCTGTGTTGTGTTTTCACTTAAGTTTAGTGTGAATTTGAATTATTTTTTTTTCTGATTCTAAGTTATAGACCTTTATTTAGGATGGTCTTAAAGAATGTGTTTAATACTGTGTCTCTTAAGTGACTGACCCCTTTTTCCTTGGTGATTCACACAAGTTATTTTCAAATGTAATGTTACTAGTTTAAAAAGTAGTTATGGCATGCAGACCAGAAAACACAGTCTTTGTAAAATATGGCTTGAAAAACTTCAGTCGTATGTTTGAGCATTTTTTTTTTAAATCAAGTTACTGATGTCCTTGAAAACTCAAGAACTATAATAAAATACACATACTGTTATATCTTGTAATACTATGTATTATTGATCTGTTTTAGAGATTTAATGCTATAGGGATGTTACAGACCAGAAGTTACCAGTTTTTTTCAAACTTTGGTAAATTTATCTTAACATTGAGAGATGAAAATAGCGAAAATGGGCTATTTTTAAATAAAAACGGCTATAAAGTATAATTCAGATGTTGCAAATCCCCCCAAAAATTAAAATTTTGGGTATTCAGTAAAGTTTAATCACTATCATGTATAGTTGTCAGTCTGTCACAGGCAAATTATGTCTTCACTTAAAAATTCCTTTTCTAATAAAAAGTAACTTCTATTTTTTAAGCTCTTTTCTTGCTCTATTCTTTAAGTGTAGAGAGAGAGAGGAATCACACTGATGTTTTCTAGTAGCATAAATATAGAACATGGTACACAGGTCTGAAAAGTTTGGTTAAGCAGGCTACAGTAATTCTTTGTAGGCTAATTTTGAATAATTTATGAGCAGAAAAGAGGATCAGCTTTTCACTTTGGAAGGAATTGGATTATTTGATTAGGTGGTTTGTGCAACTCAGGTAGTGTGCACATTTGCTTAGATACCTGTAAAAGTAAGATTGTCTGGTATGGGGTACAAGGCTCTTGTGTTGGTTGCAAAAGGCTTTGGGATATTTTGGTGCTTAAGAAAGGGCTTTTCAGGTTATATTATTTCCTTAGTCTCTATGATGCTTTTAAGTATTGTAGGACATAAATGTTAGCCTTTTAAGTCGAGTCTTTTTTAGTTATATTAAGGGGTAGTTCTGATGTTTCAAAGGCCATCCAGAAATAGGAATGCCTGGGCAGGAATTACCAATTAAGTTGGTCAGAATTCTGAAAAGAGGATATGATGAGTATGTTATGGTGTAAGTATTTGTGGTATCTCTCAGATGACTTTAATTTTTGGAATAGCATGCTCACTGTGATATAATGTAATCTCACACAGAAGAGAACTGAGTAATAATTTATGTTCCTGAAACAGCCATAAGGCATTCTATACACGTAAAATGCAGTATATAAATTTACTTGTTAATAATTTGCTTAAACATGAGAATTTAAAAAATACAGTATATGACACACGACAATAGAAGGGTTGAGACCAACAAACTGGTACTTTTAGTATCTCATCTGATTATTTGATTCTATTCTTATTTATCATTTATGTAACGTTTCAAAATTATAAGATGCTTTGTGATTGAGATATATAAATATATAAAATATAGTGTATGCCTTTTAGGTGATTGTGTTTTTGAAATTAGTTGATTAGTTACTCAGGATCTTTTTTTTTTTTTTTTTTTTTAAATAGGAGATTGTCTAATCTAAAATAGTTGGTTGTAGCCTAGTGGCTAAGAAGAGCTCAGAAGATTTTGGATTGATATTCTTGGGTCCATATTAAATAGTCCTGGCTTCCACTAGTACTCTTGTGACTTTTCTTACGTAAAAAGGTGTAATAGGGTTGTGAGGATTCATCTAAGCCACTTACTAGCTGGGTGACCTTAAGCTAATCATGTTATTTCACTGCTGTATTTTTTAAAAATAAGTAAAAATAGGGATAATTCTTTACTAGGTAGTGAGGATCAAATGATAATAGAAGAGAAGGTGTTTTGTATACTTCTAACCATTAAACAGTTTTGTCACTCCTCTTGTTTTGAGGCCTAGTTCTATTTTAGACTAGCTGGGTACAACTTTTGGACCGTTTGCTTCACCTGTGGACCTTATTTAGCTCAAGGATGTCTACTAGGTTACGTTTTACTTATTTTATAGGTGAGGAAGCTGTTTCCTTCCTGTATGTATGTTTAGGGTGTTTGAAGTATCTTCATTTATGGTAATGTTAAATTTTAATATACAGTTTAGAGTGTGGTACAATCAAGGGTCAGAAGACCCAGGTTTTATATGCTGATCTGTTCATTTAACAGATTGGTAAAACAAATAACAATGGAGATAATCTTAGTATTTCACAGGATTGTTGTGTCAAGTGAGATAGCTATGAAAAGATACACATAGTAGTCTCTTTGTTCCTGCGGGTCTTCATTTATGCTTGTAGCTGTTGGATGTGTGACTTTCCCACAGACGTTTATTTTAGGAGCAAGAGCCAAATCTTCATTTTTTTTGAATGTCATTATTGTAGGTATTTATTAAGTGAATAAGTCTTGAATCAGAGTGTGGATTAATAGAGAAAATTTACTGAAGCTTACACGGTGTTCAAGGTTTTGGATACCTTGTTAGCACAGTGGGAATAAGCTAAATAAGTAGGTAGGCACCATTTGGCTGGTATAGAAGAAATTACATACTAGATTGAAGGTTTTGGTAATTTATCTTACACACAGCCTAAAACAGGGGTGACTGTATAACTTGTAAAACACCCAGTCGTTACCATGAGCATAAAAAAGATTTGGAAAAATGTGATTTCAATTTTTATGCGTTTGTGAGGGAAAGGATACTTAAACCCTTTCTGTGTCAACTTAAAGTTGTCTTTTCCTCCTCTTTTCTCCTCCTTTGAAATTGATGGATAGAATTGAGGGAAGTAGAGGTTAAAGAGAAAATCAGACGTGAGGCTCTGCCTCAGTGGCTGCTTCTCCAAATAAGGGTTTATGACGTTTTCTGGACTAGAAACAAGAAAGGGATTCCTGGTCAGACCTGGGAAGTAGTCCCTGCCTTACCCACCAATCCTGTGTGTTCCAGTGCACTGTGCATATTTTTTGCTGTTGCATTTATTGTACTGTTTTATAATTATCTGGATCTTTGGTTCCTCTTCACTGTAAGTTCCTTGAGGGCAGGGACTGCATTTTTATATTCATGGTACCAGCAAAATACTCAGCAAATAGTGGCTTCTCATTTAAGTTTTTGACTTTGACTGTGATGGTCTTTTGTAGAATCTCTTCACTAACAGTAACAATCACCATTTTTGGAGTATATGTAATGTTCTAGAAGCTGTAGTGGGTATTGTAGGGAGTAAATAGTATTTAGCAGGTACTTGTTTAAATAATTTTACTAGCAAACACAAAAACCAGCATCCTGACCACAAGAATAGGTGTGAAATTTGTTCCTTATTCATACACAAAGCTCAGAACGGGCCAGAGAGTCAGACTTAGGTTTGTCTGACTCCAAAGCCCTTTGGAGGAGGCCAGTTCCTTGACTTTATCGTTAAATCTTGTATTAATAGAAGAGCCATCATTCTGTTTTTTAGTCTCTTTGATCAAAGAACTCAAATATTTTTGAATAACAAGTTTATGCATCTCTATTGGTTTAGCTTATTTCTGCTACATTTAATTCCTGCTTTGTTTTGATTCTTTTCAGTGCTTCAAATACCACTAATTGGGTAGTTCATGATATTCATGGAGGAAGATGTATTTATTAGTCACTCGGGCTGCCATAACAAAATACCATATCCTGGGTGCCTTAAACAACAGAAATTTATTTTCGTACAGTTCTGGAGGCTGGAGGTCCGAGATGAGGTTGCCAGTGAGGTTGCCGGTGTGGTTGGATTTTGGTGAGGGCTCTCTTCTTGGCTTGCGGAAGACAGTCTTCTCTTTGTGTCCTCACATGGTGGGGTCGGGGGTGGCATGGTGGGGGTGGGGAGAAGTTTGTCTCACTTCATTCTATAAGGCCACTGATCCTGTTGGATTAGGGCCCCACCCATATGACTTCATTTAATTTTAATTACTCCCTAAAAGCCGTTTTTCCCAAATGTAGTCACATTGAGGGTTAAGGGATCCACATATAAATTTTGGTTGGCCACAATTTGATCGGTAGCAGAAGATACATTTTTGTCAATACATATAGGTTGGATGGAAGAATGCAATCTGTATAATACCTAGGTGAATTATAGGTATGTTTTGTTTTAAGTAACTATGTAGAAATCATTTACTAAAGAAGATAAATGGGGGGTGATTCATGCAAGATATTTCTTACATTTTCTGGAAACATCTTTACATTGGGAAGCTTCTATTTTATAATGATTTTAATAAATTTTATTAACCATGCAACTTTTCCAAAGTGTGTGTGATGCAGTGTACGCATATTTAAGTGCAGAGGTTGTATGGTGTAGGGTAGAGTGTAGGCTTTTGAAGCCAACTGTGGATTTGAATTCTAGTTTTGACATTTACTAACTAATTGATTTTTGAGTAGGTTACAAACATTTTTTGAGATTTGGATTTCTTCTGTAAAATGGAGGTAATTTCTACATCATAGAGTTATTGGGAAAATTAAAATTCTGGCATAACACTTGGCATACAAAATGGGCTTGATAGGAGTAAATCCCCAACTTCTTCTATGAAAGTCTGATACCTCTTAAGTTTGTGTTAAGAATGTGAGCAACCATGTAAAATGATGCAGCTGCTTTAGAAAAGCTTGGCAGTTCCTCAAAAAGTTAAACATAAGAGTTATCTATGACCCAGCAGTTTCACTCCTAGGTATATACACAAAAGAAATGAAAACGTATGTCCACACAAAGACTTGTACACAAATGTTCATAGCATCATTACTCATAATAGCCACAAAGTGGAAGCAACCAAAATGTCCCTCCACTGATGAATAGATAATCAAAATGTGGTATATCCATACAATGGAATAATATTTAGCCATCAAAAGGAATGAAGTACTGATAATGTGCTATACAGCATGGATGGAATTATATGGATGCTAAGTGAAGGAAGCCAGACACAAAAGGCCACACATTATATGATATCATTTATATGAAATGTCTGGAACAGGCAGATCTATACAGACAAAGGAGTGGTTGACAGGAGTGAGGGAGGAGTGGGAAATGACTGCTTTTGTGGGTAGGTATGGGCTTGCTTTCTGCGCTGATGAAAATGTTCTGGAATTAGATAGTGGTGATGGTTGCACAACCTTGTGAATATACTAAAATCCACTGAATTTAACACTTTAAAATGGTGAATTTTATGGTATGTAAATCATATTTCACTCTTCCCCCTGCCCAATCCTGGGATTACTGTTTTCACATATTCACTAGAATAGACAACACCTGGAGAGGATCTCATTTCCTTTTTACATTTGTTGTTTCTGACATTTTTATTACTTTGGATTAATATTTTAAGTTGACATCTTTGTGTTTTCTAAAGAAGAGAGATTCAAGACAGGACCGCTAGGCTTTTCTCTGTAGGGAGCCAGGCAGGTGGAGGTGCTGAGGTGGAAACCTTGATGGTGGCACCTTTCAGAGGCCTGAACAAATTCTGGAGCTGTATCTTCATGCTCAGGAAGGGGCCATCTCTCTGGTAGCCCTGTTTTAAGTAAGGATGACTAAGGTCACAGATAAAATGTGATGAAGCAAATCCATCGGAATCGTCAGAAAACTGATCTGGGTGTGATTTTCTTGGATCTGTTTACAATAGTCTCAGATACCAAAGAGTTTTGTCTTTGGGGAATGAGGTGGTCAGGAGGACATTATTAAATGAACTGAGTACTTTTCCAGGGGTAAAGGCCTTCTAGAACATCTGGTCTTGGTAACAGTATATCTGATGAAATGAAATCAAAATGACTGCTTTAGAGGTCCTCAAGCTCTGTTCTTTTTGGTATCTGTGTTATATTTGCCAACTTGGTAGGGGAGAGACTTTATAAAGAACCCAAGAACATAATAAAATGAATAGCTCTTTAGGCCAAATCCCATGGGAGTCCAAATGGCTCCTTTTATAGATCAGTGAAGGGATCTTTCTGTGTAGGTTTTATAATTATTAAATATTGGTTGTTTGTCTACTTTGTTCTGCACTCTTTCTTTTCCTCCCCCAAATTCTTGTCTCATGTAAGACTGGTATTGCAAGCAAAATGGTGACTGCTAAGTTTTTAACAATGTAAGATTTATAAATCTTAAGTTTTCATTTAAAACTTATTTTTATTTCTTTTTAGTCTCCTTAATCTTTGCATTTGCAGTATTTTTAGAAAATGAACAATTACTATTATCCAAATAAATGGTCACTATTTTTTTAAAATTACTTTTTCCTTCCATTATAAAACAGTACAGATTTTGCACAGATTTTATAAAGTATGGAAAGTATAAAGATGTGAACTCAAATCCATACCATCTAGAATTTTAATATTTTCATATATACCTTTCTAGATGTTTGTAATGCATATGCAGCAATAAATGTGCTTATGTGGATATGAGTATACTTAAAAGTAATATTCTATTTTAAAATGGAATTATACTGTATCATATTGTGTCTTTTATAGCTGGTCGCTTTCAATATAATTCTTGTCACTAAATACAGGTTTATACAATTTTGTTTTGTTGTTTTTGTTGAGAAGGAGTCTCTTTTTGCCCTGGGTAGAGTGCAGTGGTATCATTGTAGCTCCCTGCAACCTCAAACTCCTGGACTCAAGCAGTCCTCTTGCCTTAACCTCCTAAGTAGCTGGAACTACAGGCACGTGCCATGACACCTAGCTAATTTTTCTATTTTTAGTAGACATGGGGTCTTGCTCTTGCTCAGGCTGGTCTTGAACTCCTGAGCTCAAGTGAGTGATCCTCCCGCCTTGGTCTCCCAGAGTGCTATAGGATTACAGGCATGAGCCACTGTGCCTGGCCCAGATCTATATAATTTTAAGTGGCTGCATAGTATTTCACTGCCTCAAATGGATGATCTTATCTACCTAATTAATATCTTAGGGATGGACTTTTAGATTTGTTCCACTGTTTGTATTATTAAAAACACTATTGGCTGGGTGAGGTGGCTCACGCCTGTAATCCTAGCACTCTGGGAGGCCGAAGCGGGTAGATGGCTCAAGGTCAGGAGTTCGAGACCAGCCTGAGCAAGAGCGAGACCCCGTCTCTACTAAAAATAGAAAGAAATTATATGGACAGCTAAAAAATATATACATAGAAAAATTAGCCGGGCATGGTAGCACATGCCTGTAGTCCCATACTCGGGAGGCTGAGGCAGGAGGATCACTTGAGCCCAGGAGTTTGAGGTTGCTGTGAGCTAGACCGATGCCACGGCACTCTAGCCTGGGCAACAGAGCGAGACTGTGTCTCACAAAAAAAAACACTATTGTGAACATCTTTAGATATATGTCTTTGTGTACATGTCTGATTATATTTTAGGATAAATTTCTAGAAATAAAATCAATTCTTTTACTTTTCTATATTCAGTCTATCAGCATCCCACCAGGTCGCTTGTGTTTGGTTCTGTCCATCTCGTTGACACCACTCAAGTCCAGGCCACTGTTAACTCTCTCCTGAACTTCTAGTGTTTCCTCATATCCGTTCTTGTCCCCCATTCTCCATGCATCACTCAGAATAATCTTAAAGTGGAAATCGGGTATTATTATTCCCTTCCTAAAGCCTTCAATGGCATCTTAGAATAAAACTTAAATTAACAATAAAAAGAAAAATATTAAAGTCCTGTGTGACCTGGCTCTGTATTCCTAGTTCCTATCACAGGCCTCTGTGAGTGTGCGGTAAATATCTGAGTGAATAATAAACAAAATGACAATACTAAAGGGAATCTTAATCAGTTTTTGATACACATCACCAAATTAGCAAGTGTAGTTGAGAGATCCAGTTCCCCATATTCTGGCTAACTCAGGGCATTATCAGCCTTTTTTTTTTTTTTTTTTAATTTCAGAATATTAAGGGGGTACAAACACTTAAGTATTGTCAGACTTTTTTAATCTTTGCCAGTCTGAAAGGCAAAAGCTGTTATCTTACTGTTTTAATTTGTATTTCTTTGATTACTAGTAGGGTTGGACATCCCTTCTTGTGTTTATTGGACATCTCTATTTTTGTGTGAATGTCTGTTCATGTGCTTTGTATATTTTCCCAGTGGGATGTTTAGTTTGTCTTGTAATGATTTATCATATCTTAGTAAGGATATTAACCTTTTATAGTGCATATACATATATTGGGTCAGTTATCTACTGTTGTTTACAAACCACCTCAAAACTTAATACGACACATATGGGTTGGTTGGGCAGTTCTGGTCTTACCTGGACTCATTCATGTGTTTTCCTTCACTTAGCTCTGTTCATCTGATGTGTCTGTCTGTTCTGTACCCACCTTCCATCCCCACTTTTGTCTCTCATATAGCAGTAACAGCCTGCCCCAGTATGCAGGCTCTTACCAAACCTATGCTTGTATCCTGTTTGCTTATGTCTCTTTG
The DNA here is from genome assembly GCA_028533085.1 of Varecia variegata. Classification (NCBI taxonomy): domain Eukaryota; kingdom Metazoa; phylum Chordata; class Mammalia; order Primates; family Lemuridae; genus Varecia; species Varecia variegata. Next base: position 9,567,055 of record CM052455.1, read on the forward strand.
CAGTCAAGGCCGGAGTCACTGTGCGAGGACACTACTCAAGGACTTATCCAGAGTGTGATTCATTGGAGGCCATAATGCAAAATCTGTTGTATGTATCTTCTAAGTGTCACTTGTCTAATAATTTTCTTTGTTTTGATACAGAAGTTTTAAAATTTCATGTCACATCCATCAGTCTTTGCCTTTATAGTTTTCTGCCTTTGGTGTCATGTCTTCCTCAACTTAAAATTATATACATATTCACCTACATTTTCTTCTGTTACTTTTATGGTTTCATTTATGTTTGAATTTAAGCCACTTGAAATTTATTTTTGGTGTAAAATGGGAGGTTAGTGTCTAACAGTCAAATATTTAGTCATTTGTTAGCATCATTTGTTTAATAATCCATCCTTTTCCACTGATTTAAAGTGCCAAATTTCATTGTATAGTGAATTCCTATAAATACTTAGTTCTGTTTCTGGACTCATTTAATTATCTGTCTAATTCTATGCTAGTACTGTACCTTACTGTTTTAATTACTCTATATCATAATTACTTTATAATATATTTTAACATGTAGTAAAAGAAGTTACTGTTCATTTTTTTATTTTTCAAAACTTGATTTGTTACACTGTGTAATATGTTCTTTCAGATTAGTTTTAGAGTCATTTCATCAATTAAAACCATTAAAAATGAAATAAAAAAGAAAAATCATATCACTCAAACCTGTTGGGGTTTTAATTAAAACTGTGTTAAACTAATGGATTCATATTTGTAGGGGAGAGAATCGACCCTTTTGTAATACTGAGTTTCCTATTTTTTTCTCTGTATATTAAGGTTTTTTATTTCATCTTTAGTAAAAGTACAGCAACACATGAGTTTCTAATTTGATAGGTTTGACATGGTACCTTTAAAAAAAATCATTATATGTTTAGAAATTAAATGCATAACTTTTAATATATAAAAATTACATAACAAAAACATTTGTAATACATGTATTTTTAGCTTATTTTTATCATAAGTATATTTGTTCTCATTTTTCTTTGTCTTAATTTTATTTAAAATGTATGTGCTTGTTATTGAAGCCTAAAGCTTGTGCTTTTTGGAAAGTTTTAACTTCACTAATTAACTTAATTCAATTGTTGGCATTTATATTCCTCACTTTTCTTTGAGTTTTAAAAAACATAATAGCTAATAGTTACTGAGTACGTACTGCCTGAACACTTTACGTATTAACTTATTTAGTACTCCTCTAACAACTTAAATGGTAGGAACTGTTGTTACCCCCATTTTATAGATAAGGAAACTGAGACACACAGAGTTCAGTGACTTGCTCAGGGTGACCCAGCCAGTAGACAGTGGAACTGGGATTCCATCTCAGGTAGTTTGGTTCTGGAGCCCATAGTTTTAGCCAGTAAGCTCTTAGACCTCTCTGTAATGGTTAACTTTTATGAACCGAGGCCTGTATTTGAATTTTCCAAATGTTGATGTATTTATCCTTGTGATTTCATCATGTAAGGGCACTTTATTTTCTGAAAATAAGTGATACAAGAATGAGGCCCTGTAGAATGAATTGACCTAGAACATTTCAGAGATAATAGTATGTGGCAGGAGTTGGGAGAAAAGGCTTTATTTGGGTCTGATTTTGAAAAATGAAACAAAATTATGAAAACATTCATGTTATAGTTCCAGCTGTGTTAAATTCTTAGAATGGAAGAAGAACAAATCAAATGTTCATTGCTTTTTGAAAATATTTTTACATAATTTTTCTGACAAAATTGTAAGGTAGCATGAAACCGTATCCATGTTACGATCAACTTTCGTAGTACGATCATAAAGTCATTTTGCAAAAATATTCAGGGGCTTCACTAGTTTTCCTAGGGGCTTTACTTTGATTTTTAGATTATTTTCTTTTGACCACTTAGTAATCTCATCTTTATCAGTTTTCTCCAACTATTAGTTTATTATATCAGTTAAAATGCTTTCAGCTGCAAGTAACAAACACACTTAATGTGTTTAAACATTAAGAAAGTTTATCTCATGTAATTGGAAGTCCAGAGATAGGGTAGGCTCCACACATACTATACTCAGTGGCTCCCTGATGCCTTTGAGGACCCCCAGGTATGTTTTGCCATCTTTGGTGTTCACTTCATCTTCACACTGGTTGCAAGTAGGCCGTAGAATTTTCAGGCTTTACATTGAGATCCCAGTAATTCCTTTCTTTTCTTTCTTTTCCTTCCTTCCTTCCTTCCTTCCTTCCTTCCTTCCTTCCTTCCTTCCTTCCTTCCTTCCTTCCTTCCTTCCTTCCTTCCTCTCTCTCTCTCTTTCTTTCTTTGTCTCTTTCTTTCTTTCTTTCCTTCTCTCTCTCTCTCTCTCTCTCTCCTCTCTCTCTCTCTTTCTTCCTTTCTTTCTTTCGTGATATAGGGTCTCTGCTGTAGCCTCAATCTCCTTGGATTCAGGTGATCCTCCTGCCTCAGCCTTCCAAGTAGCTGGGATTACAGGCATGCACCATTATGCCCTTTAAAACGGCTGTCTTAGTCCATGTTAGATCAAGGGGTTGCATCTGGTGAGGGCCTTCTTGCTGCATCATACATAATATGGCAGAAGGCATCACATGGCCAGAAAGTGTGCTTGAGACAGAAAAGGGGGCTGAACTCCTGCGATAACTAACTCCCACAATAATGGCATTAATCCATTCATGAGCCCTCATGGCCTAATCTCCTTTTTTTTTTTTTTTTTTTTTCTGAGACAGAGTCTGGTTCTGTTGCCCAGGCTAGAGTGCTGGGGTGTCACCTTAGTTCACAGCAACCTCAAACTCCCGGGTTTCAGCAATCCTACTGCCTCAGCCTCCCGAGTAGCTGGGACTACAGGCATGCGCCACCATGCCAGGGTAATTTTTCTATATATTTTTAGTTGTCCAGCTAATTTGTTTGTATTTCTAGTAGAGATGGGGTCTCACTTTTACTCAGACTGGTCTCGAATTCAGGAGATCCTCCCGCCTCGGCCTCCCAGAGTGCTAGGATTGCAGGTGTGAGCCACTGCGTCCTGCCCCAGTTGTGCTTCTATATACCTGCAATGAACAGTAGAAAAATTAAGAAAGCAGTTCCATTTACAGTAGAATCTAAAGGAGTAAATTTAACCAAGGAAGTGAAAGACTTGTACACTGAAAACTATAAAATATTGCTAAAAGAAATTAAAGATCTAAATTAACGAGGAGGCCTTCTGTGTTCATGAATTGAGAGACTTAATATTGTTAAGATGATAGTACTACCCAAACTGATGTACAGATGAAATTCAGTCCTTATCAAAAACCAAATCGTGTTTTTTTTTTTTTTTTTGCAAAAATAATTCTTATGAAATTTCAAGAGACTTTGAATAGCCAAAAGAACAAAGTTCGAGAAAACATACTTCCGAGTTTCAAAACTTAATACAAAGTTACAGTAAACAGAACAGTGACCTACTGGCGTAAGGACAGACCTATAGACTAATGAATAGAATAGAGAGCCCAGAAGTAAACTCTGACATATGTTTTCAGTTGGTTTTTTTTTCTTGTTGTTCAGTAGATTTTTGACAAAGGTGACAAGACCACTTAATGGGGGAAATGATAATCTTTCAACAAATGATGCTGGGGAAATGATACTCTCAGGTCTTTTTAAAAGAGAGTTTAGTGGTTTTTTTTCTCTCAACATCAGTGCCTATTCCTAAATCAGGGTTTCTCAACTTCAGCACTATTGATGTTTGGGGCCTGATAATTCTGTGTTGCAAGATTTTCCTGTGACTTGTGGGATATTTAACAGAATTCCTCGTCTCTACCCAGTAGATTCCAATAGCACACCCCTCAGCCTTTCTCCCTAGTAGTGACAACCAAAATTTCTTCAAACATTGCCAAATGTTTATGAGGGTCCACGTCACCCCAGTTGAGAACCTCTTTAAATTTTGTAATGTCAAAAGCTACTTTATAACTTATACATTTTAAAAACATGTTCAGCATATTTTAAACATTTAAATGCTTTATGTTTAAATGAAAAGAGGTGACACTGGTGCTGGTTCTTTTATTGCAAAAAGCACATACCTATTTGGTTACTTAGACGTTAATGGGCTAGCTTGGTGCCGCAACCATGATTTATAAAAAGCGTTTCAAGAAAGAAAATCAGTTTGTATCCTAAAAATCAGTTGCTATAAGCTCACTTGTAAATTAGGAACTACCTGAAGAAAAAAAAAAAACAGCAACTATTGAATTTTAACATGAGTGAAATGGAAAAAAAAAATTCAAGGAAATCTTTCTACTTCATTGTTAGCTCATTGATAAGTATTTAAAATAAACTTACATCATTGTTTTAAAAGATTAACTCTTGGGCCTCAAAGACCGGATACAAAATTTCCTCATTGATCCAGAGGGCCAAGACTGAAGATCCAACCCATACCTAGCACAGGGTATGAGTCTTTGGCTGTGGACCAGAGCATCTCCGAGGCTAGCCTTTGGGTGGCAGTTACTCACACTGGGTGCAAACCAAGTGGGCTGACCCATTATGTATAACTTTGATAAGTAATAGCTACTGTTTGTTTAGCATTTAAAGACAGGCTGGGCAACTTCATGTAGATCATTTCCTTTAATGGATTAGAATAAGCGGTGAGATCAGTGTCATCACTGCTATTTTACAGTGGAGGAAACCAGGGTTTAGGATGCTTAAGTGATTTGGCTGAAGTCACACCCTTGATAAATGACAGCTGAGATTCAAATCAAAATCCTGCATAACTCCAAAGGCCTTGCTCTTATACTTTATATAGCCTCTTACTATTTTACTTTTCAATGCTGTTTACTTCTCAGATTTCATTTTCCATCCTTAAGATCACATCTAGTCTCAACTCATATGTTGAAGTTTGTGTAGGAAGTGGTAGGATATGTGGTAGATTGAGCTGGATCGTACAAGACGTGAGTGACAGGTTAAGGAAAAAAACTAATGTGCCACAAACTTCCTGTGTATTATTCCAATCCTTAAGCCACCATGCAGGGTGGATATTATCTTCATTAATGCGCTTGCACAAGAGGACATGGCCAATTAAGTGGCGGAACTTGGACCTGAACCCAGCTGTATCTCACTTCCAAACGTACATGCACTTTACCCTGAGTCTTATCTTCAAAATGATTTGACATTTTCCAGTAGATTAATGAATTCCAGTATGTGGGATGGTGGGGCCAGCTCTGGCATTGTTTTAAAGAATACTTGAACCCCTATGTAGATCTACCAAGCTTTGTCTGTAGTCTAAAGATGCCAGCCTCCATGTGCATTATATTTCAAGTATATGTAGAATGCTTTTATGATAATGTATAGATTCATTTAAAAGCTAGTAAATTTTGGCTGGGCGTGGTGGCTCACGCATGTAATCCTAGCACTCTGGGAGGCCGAGGCGGGAGGATCGCTCGAGGTCAGGAGTTCGAGACCAGCCTGAGCAAGAGCGAGACCCTGTCTCTACTAAAAAAAAAAAAAAAAAAAGAAAGAAAGAAATTAGCTGGACAGCTAAAAATATATATAGAAAAAATTAGCCAGGCATGGTGGTGCATGCCTGTAGTCCCTTGGGAGGCTGAGGCAGAAGGATTGCTTGAGTCCAGGAGTTTGAGGTTGCTGTGAGCTGGGCTGACGCCACGGCACTCTAGCCCAGGCAACAGAGTGAGACTCTGTCTCAAACAAAAAAAAAGCTAGTAAATTTTAAGTGCTTTTAAATCACATTTCCTCAGTCAACATATACAGTATTAAAATTAGAACAACTATTCATGAACTTAAAGGATCTTCTCATCTTTGGAAATGTTGGGAACCACTGTTTTAGATTGATTTTCTCTATTTATTTAACCTGTATCTTAGTGGGGGCTTTGCAGCCATTTAACATTCTCAAAGGGGGAAACCTCTAATTTCTAAACAGTGAAAGTATTTAAAGGTATGGCAAGAATAACTGCAATCTTTTTTTTTTGTTCTTTAGATGAGGTAGAATTTTATAAAAAAAAAAAAAAGTTTTGTGAAATGTTACTAATTACCTATACAGGCATTCCATAAAATAGTTCAAGCAAATTTTAAGTAGGAGAAAAACTTATTAGGAAATTATTGTCTGTTCTTATAAATTATGATTTTTAGAAAATAAACTGAAAGGATAAAATTGCTTCTTTTAAATTATGAAACAAAAAAATGTGTGGGTATGCTATTACCTAGGATTTTTAAAAAACTAACTCTCAAGCAGATGATGCTTTCAAAAGAAATGTGGCCTAAAAATGGGCATTAGCAGTTTTTGTCAGTGTGTGGAGAAGCATGGACAGTGAAGGCATACCAATACTTTCAGGTTGTAAATAGGTTGGGATTTTTGGCTTATGATTTTATAGTTTTAGAATTTTTATCATTAGACTTCTAATGTTGGTAGTAGTGCAGGTTTGCTTTTGCCTACTTTTTCAGCCTTCATCGGGTTAATTGTGGCTTGGCAATTCAAGAAAAGGAGTTCTGTGCTGTTTTCAGACTGCAGAATCTTGTTGCTATGCAACAAAAATTGTCAGTCAGTATAGGGTATAGTAAATTGGTATTCTCTGTCCCTTTTCACCACATGCTCATTTTGTAATCTGAGAAAAGTGGTTTGGGGCTATTTTGCAAGGTTTTATTTTAAAACAAGCATTTAAAGATTTTTGTTGCTATTTGTAATTGGTTACATTTAAGGCCTGTGAAGTCTTTCTGTACTTATACACTAAAACCCTGGTGTTTAAAGAAAGGGTTTATAGATCCGTTTCAAGTTGTTTCAGGTTAGAGCAGAGTATTTTTTGTTGCTGTAAGAGGGCTAATATTACCAACTTCTAACTTTATCATAGCACAGCATTATTTTGAAATTTATTTTTCCAAAGTATGAACCCAAAAGTTGATACCAGCATCCTGAAAACCCTTTAGTTGAGAAAGATTATTTTTATAGGAATTCTAAACTTGTATAGTCCCATGTAGGATGTGATAGTTTATTATCTGCCAGGATAAATTAAAATGCTTTAATAGCAAATGGGTGATGGATAATAGTAAATTGTAGTAAATTACACATAAAATTTTAACCATTTTAACTATTTTAACCATTTTTAAGTGTATAATTCAGTGGCATTAAGTATGTTCACATTGTTGTACAACCGTCACTTCTATTCATCTCAAGAACTGGGTGATAGCCTTTTGCATCCCATTTAGTAACTTAGTTCAAGCCATCTTCTAAATCATTTAACTCATTTAATTTTCATAACAACCCTGTATGATAAACACTTTTGTTCCAAATGAGAAGACTGAGGCACAGAAAGGAACACAAAAACTAATAATTAGTGGAGCCAGGATTCAAACACCAGCAGTCTGACTCTTGTGTGCTCTCAACCATTACGCTTTATTGTTGTTCTCTTTTGGAATTACTTTCTTTTCTGTTTAGTGGTAAGAGCAGTGAGTTTTTTTTTTTTTAATTACTTTCTGTAGCTTTTTCTAGTAAAGTTAATATACTTGAACAGCATTTTGGACTGTTGATGAATTTAATTTGGCTGGAAATCCCTACAGTCTTTCATATATTTTTTTCCTAGATATTATAAAAGGATGCAGTTTCTATTATTTTATATTATAGTTGTTTGTATATAAAATTATACACATTATGGTTAATTATGTAAAAAGAATTTAATTTCCTTTTTCATTTTGTTTCTGGACCATTTTCTATGCCGTTCTTCCAGTAGACTATATAGAGAATGCAAAGTATTTTTAGGCAGTTTAATACAGATATAAATAGGAAGGTACATTGTTAGAGAACTCTAATATGATGCCATCCAAAGTCTAAAGCCAGTTGGCATTGGATCATCTTCTTAGTATTTTCTAAATTCATTATCTTCTTTCTCATGGATAATCTGGAGTTAGTGGTAGTATTGGCAGTCTAGAAGAAAGAGCAGTAACAGGCAGGAATGTACAGGGAGCAAAGCATTGCAAGGAGTCATTTGAACTTTCAGTTGATGCATAGGGGGGTGGGTTTTTGCAGACTGCTTTCTTTCTGTTGTGGAGTATATCTCTGTTACCATTCTTTAAGGAACTTACCTTTCCCTCTTTGATTCCCCCCACCCCTTGAATATTCTGGTACTGTGGTCCCCAATCTGTAGCCTGTTAGGAACTGGGCTGCACAGCAGGAGGTGAGCAGTGAGCAAGGAAAGCTTCATCTGTATTTACAGCCGCTCCCCATTGCTCACATCACTGCCTGAGCTCCGCCTCCCGTCAGATCAGCAGCGCATTAGATTCTCATAGGAGCACGAACCCTACTGTAATCTGCGCATGGAGGGATCTAGGTTGCCGCACCTTATGAGAATCTAATGCCTGAGGATCTGAGCTGGAGCTGAGGTGGTGATGCCAGCGCTGGGGAGCGGCTGCAGATACAGATTATCATTAGCAGAGAGGTTTGACTGATGATAAATGTAATGCACTTGAATCATCCCAAAACTATCCTCCCCACATCTGTGGAAAAACTATGTAATCAGTCCCTGGTGCCAAAAGGGTTGGGGACTGCTGAACCCTGAATCCTGATCTTCCCTAAATTTATGTTCCTATCTTGCTCAACCAGATTTACTCTCTAGTCTTTGCTTTTCGTATCTCTTCACAGTTGTACCATCTTTAAAACAAAAAATTCATCCTCTTATTTTTATATATGTGTGATTATACTAGGTACATATTTTGCCTTGTTCACTTGATTTGTTATGGGTTTTCTATGCTTTTAAAAAACTGCTCAGAATTTTATTAGTTGCATATTTCACTGTAATTTACCTATTTCCTTTTAAATGGCTATTTACATGGTTTAAAGTGATTTTGTATAATGAATAATGCTTTCATGAACGCAAAGGGTTTCCCCCCCTCCTAATTGCAGAGTAATTCCTTAAGATAGATTCCCAGAAATAGTATTAGATCTCTGAAGAAACAGAAACAGTTTTAAAAGCTCTTAAATCATATTGCCAAAAAGCTTTCTAAAAGTGTCGTACCAGTTTTCATGCCAGTCAGAGAAATACGGAGTGTCCATTTCACCTCGACCAGCAAAAACAGGGAATGTTTTGATGTTGACCTTTAAATCTAAGAAGAATTGACTTATGGCTCTATTGGGCCTTTGTCCCGAATTACAACTGGAATTATAATTTTGGTTGGGATTGGATTTGAAAGAAGGAAGGCCTGGCTTTACTAGTTCCTGCTCCTTAAACTGCTTATGTCCTGTTTTGATGCGGTCACTGCCTGGTTAAGGTGCATCCTTTTGGATGCATGAAGTGGCTGACTTTTTCAACCCCGTAATTATTTTGATAAGTTGGATGGCAGGGGACAAAGCAGTATGTGTTTCATGTGACATTTCCCTTGAAAGCTGGAGTAGGTATGTCTCTCTCCTCCACCCTACTGCTGGGCTCTGTGTCTGTGGAGGCATCTGAAATCAGATTCAGTAGCCACCTCCTCCAGGGTACTGCTTAAATGCAGCCTGAGTCACTGCTACTTCATTAGCTAGAAAATCACGAACGGCTCTGGAGGTAAAGTGGCTTCTCCCTAAAAACTTTTTAGAGAATTCGAAAGAAGTAAGTATGGGTAGAATTTTTTCCTCCTAAGTAGAAGGAAAGTCAAGGGAAAGCATTGCTATTGAAAGTTGATAACAGGGAGTTCTTATCTCGTCTCTTCTGGCCTCGTAACAGCTTCGGCA